>RXPK01001138.1:0-76881 GCA_004143645.1 Protaetia brevitarsis
ACGGAACCTGGGACTCCCGCACCAGTTCGAATCTATCTTAAGATTCTTGGTTAAGTAATCGCCTATGATGTCTTTAAATAAGGTTCCTCAGATTTTCCCACAATAGAGAATTAAAGGCATATCAATATTTAGTTAGTTTAAACAAAACTTAGTGTTATCAAACAAATCGGTTTTTCAGTGTACAAATTACAAGAAATGCGTAATATGAGAATAATATTATTTTGTTGGAATAATGCTATGTAACGGGGTATACTGATTCTTAACAATAAACAATAAACCAATGCATAGTTATGTAAAGTTAAAGTATAAGGATAAAGCTGTGGTACTTCAAATGTAAAAAATAATCGGCTTACTAATTTCGGCTCTATAACCATCTTCAAATTAATTTGAATTGTTTTCTGCCTTCCAATTCAACATGGCTCTGAAGATGGCTATATAGTCGAACCTAGTAAACCAATATTTTTTTCACATTTGGTTGACTATTAACTACATTAGTCGTCCTTTAACCTTACAATAGACCAATGAATTATTTATTTCGGAGTGTTTATAATTTTATTAAAAAACTTCGGAATTGTTAATTATTGTGAAATACTTCTCAACAAACTTGATCATTATGGAATGAATCTTTGCTTAGGTTTTATTTAACTAATAGAAAACAAAGTGTTTTGGTTAACAATAATCTGTCGTTTTCCAACTACTAGCATTGGAGTCCCCCAAGGTACAGTTCCTGGGCCAACCCTGCTTAATAATAATATATTAATTCATAATTATTATAAGACATAGTCAATTATCATAAAAAAAATAAGATGATGACGAACACAATAAATACAAAGCACATTAAAAATTAAAACTGTAATCCCCAATTTGCCTGTAGAAATTCATTGAGAGTATAAAATACGTTGTATATTAAAAATCGATTTATATATTAATGATTTACCTCTCTTATAGTAGATTGTGAGTTCACACAAGGGACCCAACTTGCTTGATAAAATTAATGTAATTTGCAAAGAAATCAATGGTTAATTCTCATCACAGTCACTTACTTATTAATCAAGAAAAAAGGAAAATTGTTTGATTTCCTAATCAGATACAAAGCATCACAAACGTAAACATTAA
The DNA here is from genome assembly GCA_004143645.1 of Protaetia brevitarsis. Taxonomy (NCBI): domain Eukaryota; kingdom Metazoa; phylum Arthropoda; class Insecta; order Coleoptera; family Scarabaeidae; genus Protaetia; species Protaetia brevitarsis. Next base: position 1,117 of record RXPK01001138.1, read on the forward strand.
TAATATAATAATAAACCGTAATTCATTACCTAAAGGTTCTTATTCTTAAATGGAACTTTAAGCTGATCTGATCACATTGAATATCTATGTTGGGCCCTTTCTAAAACTTGTCATTCTTTAAAACAATTGAAATAAAAACACGTAACTGTAAAAGTATTTGTGCTGCTGCCGAATGCACACAACACGATTTTCTTATTTCATAAAAGAATTATTAAAAAGATGCATTACATGGATTTCTTTTTTGGAGAACATTAACGAAGTTTTTCTGAGGACAGTTTAAAGTCTTTGTGCATCGATGTCTGTCAGAAAATTTCAGTTCAAAAGAATTCACTACCCAACCTTCGTGAGAGACGGGCGTATCTCGATTAATTTTTACAAAATTTAATGGCTATTCTAATAAAATCCTGTTTATTCCAAAGTTCAACCTAAAATCAGGGTTATTTCAAAATAAATTAATTATATTAATTTTACCCATATTTTTTACCTACATTATTGTTGGGTAAATTTTCTCCAAACAACGATTTTCACGAATTATATTTTTGTCTCCGTAATTTGAAGTACCAGAGGCTCATTCAACGTGCCATTCCATGTTTGTTTCATGTTGTTTCACACGGTTTCACATTTCAAACTTTTTATAAAAAAACATTTTCTTTATCTCACAAATTTAATCAACAGCTTTGATACTGGTTATACCAGGCTTTCATGCATTATAATAGAAGACATTGAGCAAATCCTCTCACAGCGTCTGCGGTCGTACTAAAAATATAAAGGGCGGTATCTATCTATTCGTAATTTTTTATTGTCTAGACTGTTGCAGTCAGAAATTCTCATTCCCCATGCCCTCTGGCATTTGAGAGGGCATAATCATGATTAAAAATTAATAAATAAATGACACTAAGATATTTAAAGATTGGATTTTACATTTAAAAAAAAATATTTTTTTTAATCCCGGCTGTGTGCTACGTTGTGGCATTATAACATATACGTACTGCTGTGTACTGAATGTACTAAAAATGCAAAATGAAATTTTTAAAAAAATTAAAATTAACTAGCTCAATGGATAACTGACTTTCTTAATACCCCAAAAATTGAAAAGGTTTAATTAAAAATAAAAGAACAGAATTTTGAATGACGTTAATAAACAACCAAGAATTTTATTATATAAGAAAAGAAAAAAAAATGTTAATTACAAATTTTTGCAGAAAAAAAACCGTGAACAGAGGGTCTTGGCTTAAATCAAAAACTGCACGTGATTCTAAATTACAATAGGACGGTGCTATTTCCTATATCAAAGCAAAAGGTTAAGTTGTTCAGGAAGATAATTTCTTAAATATATATCAAATCAATCTACGTGGTTTCAAATTAAAACGAACTAAATTAAACGTGAGACAATTTCTAGTAAAAACAAAAATGAAAAACTAAATGCAAGCACAATACTCTAATTCACCCAACCCGAGGTGATTAATAATTAAAATGAAACAGCAAAATGAAAACGGAAAAATTAATTCTTTAAACTAAATTGAAAGAAAACTAAAACTGCAAATATATCTTCCCGACCAAAAATAATAATAATAAAATATCTATGATGTGCACACATCCAAACAATAACAATTATTATCAAGCGAATTCCTTGATGGACAAGAATTTTCAATTTAAGCGAATCAAATCTCTACATCAAAAGTATCAACAAAATGGCATCAATGAATGTAAAAATACATATACTTCACGCGCTAACGTCCTACCAAGGAAACTGGCTCACACAATTCACCAGTCCACGTTTTTCAAAAGGAAACCTCGCAGACGTACAACCAGTACGCCAACGGACAAAAGACAAAATAAACATACATGAGCAGATAAAATGACATCCTAACATTGACTGAAATTTCATTTAAAAAGACTGAACACTTAAATTAAATATATAAAACAATTAAATGTTTAACTAAATTAATACAAACTAAATTAATTATGGAAATTTCTCGATACAATGATACAGCAGTTTTTAGCAAAACAAATATGCAACATAAAATTCACTCGCGGTATGTGGGTTGCCACAGCAGTACATATGCAAAATCAATTTTTATGTAAAATATTAATCGTTTGTTAATGCTTTCATATAGTTGTAATGCAAATCAAATAAGGCAAAACAATCTTGGTGAAATAGGGTTATTGCATTTTATTATAAGACGTCTGATCGGTAAAAGTGTTCGCAACACAACTTTCGCAGTAGAAACTATAGAATGATAAATATTAAGAGCGATAGATCACTTCTATAATTCCAGAAAAATGCTGCAAAAAACGTGTAGCAAATTTTGACATTTAATCGGTAATTTTCGCTATGTCGCGACTGTCCTTTTGCTTCTTCTTGTTTCTAAAACAGTACCTCCTCTATTTGCCAATATACAACGGTCATACTCCGGTCCGTACGATGTATAGTCTCTGCCATTTCATTTCCGGACAATCTTCAAACCCGTAGCGATAATTACGCCAAGGAAACGGTTGCACTATGAATGCACACAAAGCGAATAAGAACCCATCGAAGGAATAACGATTAGCATGTCATTAGATCGGTATCCCGGTAGCGTCTACTCCGGTAATGAGAATTAAACGGATGCGATGCTTGATTGTTCGCCTAATGCCGAGCGGTCGCATCCAATCGCCGTGGATCGGAACAGCAGAAGATGCGGTAAAGAACGGGGGAGAACACCGGGGAAGTGAAGGGGAAACAATATCTGGAGAGTGCGCTACGTCGATATTCAAGTATTTGGGGTGTTTTATTTTTAGCGTCGCCGCTATCAAATAGGAAGAATTTCATAAAAATTCGCCGGCGACGGATTCTAAATTGATATCGTCTTCCTTCGGCGAAGATTCGTTTTTGTTTCTTTATTTCATTCATTTTCTTTTCCAGGTCGTAGCGACTGCGGCGTTTCCCGCGAGACAAATTGATGACGCTGGTGGTAGTGGGAGGTACTGGCGGTGATATTTTGAATAGAAGCTTCGGCGGTGACGTCTTGGAGTACCCACCTGTTTTATTTAATATCGGTTACCGAGTTAGATATTGCAATTATCTTCTCCGCTTTTCACATTTCCGGCGATTTAATTTCGTACTTACCACCGCCACTGATGCAAATGTAATTTGTCGCGCGGTTGACGTAGACAAATTGGAAATTAAATGTCGTGCCTAACCCCATAAACAACCTACCCAGATTCGGTCTTCAGTACGAAATTCTTGGGTTACGAACGAATTTATAATGCAGTAGTTGCAATAAATTGGTGGTAGCTATCTTGTTATACAGTGACCGGCACAAATATTGTAACATGTGAGCAATTTTTTTATTGTTAAAATATACTAAAACTTTTTTTGAGAGATAGGTTGTGCATGTCTAGAAACCCCAAAATCTATTTTGACACACGTCACGTGACTACTAGTATGGCGGTAAATTTAAAAAATATGCCGTGAATCTGCAAAAAGTGAGGTTAGAATATATGATATCCAAAGAAGTTATTTGAAAAAGTTTTCCAAATATTGTTTCATTGAATTACATATTTCCATTTTTTTCGCTATTAGCAGCTTAACTGCAGTACTATTTCCAAATTTGATTGATACTCAAACAATTTTGTCAATTTTTCCCACTTAGCAGACATTACTTTTATTGAAAATTATTATATTTCTTGTTTGTTTTCGGCATTAAAGTGGAAACCGTTTGTAAAAACTGATAATACTACATGCACGCACCGAAGGTTATAAAGTAGATTTTGAAATTGGAGAAGAACGAATAATAAACAGTAGGTAAGAAACCGTAGTGTGCACCTTTCTAGACATAGAGGGTGCTTTTGACAACACTCCCCACGAGTCTGTCAAAAAGCATTAATTAATAGGGGGTAGACGGCGTGACTTCTAGATGGATGTCGCAACTACTGTCTACCAGGTCGTGGAAGAGAGGTGGGACATAAGACCATCTCGGTTAGCACGACCAGAGGATGCCCACAGGGAGGAGTTACATCCCCACTTATGTGGAGCCTAATAGTAGACGAACTCTTATGCGGATTGACGGATCTAGGCATATCCTGTCAAGGGTATGCTGATGATATTGTCATATACGCAAGAGGCAAATTTGAGAATACCCTCTGTGACATAGTTCAAAGAGAATTGAACTTTACGAGAAGATGGTGTCAATCGATGGGACTCAATGTCAACCCCACTAAGACAACCTAGTACGTTTACCAGGAAAAGAAAATCAATCTTAGAACCATAAAACTGGATGGGCAAAATATAGACTGGAGAGCGGAAGTTAAATATCTAGCCTCACCCTAGACAACAAACTTCTATGGAAAAACATGAGCTTGAGGTAACCAACAAGGCCAAAGAGCTCTGATGGTGTGTAGAAACTTTGCAGGAAAAATTGGGATGCAACCAAAAATACTGCTTGGATGTATAACAGCGATAGTGAGATCGATCATCACTTATGCATCAGTAGCTTGGAGCAAAAGAACCAATCTGGCTACCGCGAGAATTAACCTCTCGAAAGTGCAAAGATTAGCATGCGTATGCATAACGGGGCTATGAGAACCTGCCCAACAGCAGCTATTGAAGTAGTATTGGATCTTGCCCCCTCCACATTGTAGTGGAGGGCGTGGCGAAAAGAACCGCACTAAGAATGGTCAGGAAGAATGATTAGGCATAGGCTCAATCTCCTGACGGTGATCAAACGTGGATATGCCCCGGATGACATGTTAAAGAAATTTAGCTTTGTGAAGGAATTCACCACAAGCTAAGTACAGGAGCGAGTGGGATCATAACACCATCTTGAATTTAATAGAAATGCCATCAAATGGTACACTGATGGCTCCAAAACGGCAGAAGGAACTGGAATAGGAATATACGGCCTAGAACTACATATTTCGAAAGCTTGGGAAAATACCCAAGTATATTTCAGGCGGAAATACACGCTATTGGAAGATGTGTTCAGTTCAATAGGATAGAACTATCGGAAACGGAGATTATCATCATGTCTGATAGTCAAGCAGCCATCAAGGCGCTGAGCTCATATAAATCAGCTCCAAGATGGTCTGGGAATGCCTAGGAAACTAAATGAGCTAGGCAAAAGAAATAAAGTAACCCTCCTGTGGGTTTGGGTCACACAGGAGTGGAAGGAAACGAAATAACGGATAACTCGCGAAAAAAGGGCTGGAATGCCTTTCGTAGGGCCTGAACCCTTTTGCGGGTTAAGTAGCAGTACAATACTGAAGAACTAAAAATAGAAATGGAGCAGAGAAAATCCAGTTACTGGGAAAATCTCCAGGGAATGACGCAGAGTAAAATTCTTCTGGGAACTTATAACCAGAAGAGGTTTACAGAATGCATCAACCTGAGTAAGAACAATGTTCGCATATTAACAGGAATACTTTCAGGCCATTGTAGACTGAAAGACACCTGAGTAAGCTTGGATTGGAAAAAGATCCTGAATGCAGATTTTGTGGGGAACAGGATGAAACACCCATCCACCTCTTCTCAAACTGCGTAGCACTGTGCAACCCGAGGGGCATTGTACCTGGGAGCATGTGAAATCGAAGAGGGAGACTTACCTAGACTGGGGCCCTCTGACATCCTACACTTTTTAAAAGGAATAGGATTGGAAGGCCAACTGTAAAGCAGCAAGAATGGGGGACACAATAGATCCTTTAGGTCGCAGTGTAACACCACCCTTCATCTACTACAAACAGCAGGTAAAATAAACATGGTAGTGATTGCTTATTTGACAAAAAATTAATAGTATATTTCAAACCAATGGCTTTCCTCCCTTGGCCTCCTCCTCCCCTAAACGGCACCATTGCAGGCTGCGGGCAAATGTAAAGGCTGCTTTACAGTTCGCAATTTTTCGTATCGTGTGTAATAAAATATTAGAAGACGTTCTATTCCGTGCAATACCAATAAGATTGCACACAGCTGATCGAAATCCATTGAATGCGCATGCGCTATTTGTATTGCAGGCAATACAAAAAATTGCGAACTGTAAAGCGGCCTTTACAAACCTCGCCTTCATCTCGGTTTGTAATATTTGCCCGCCGCCTGCAATAGCACTTTTCTCACGTGGTTTGAATACAATTTTTTTCCCAGCCAGTTCAATTTTAACTAAATGTCTAAAAATAATAAAGACATACCTGTGAGTGACATGATAGATAGTAGGCTTAATCTGTTAAATATTTTTTGAGAACTGTCAAGTTAGCGTAGTTTTAAAAGTGTTTAATAATAGTTTAATTGAAATTTAATACCTAACAATTTAGCAATTATCTCATAAATGGGCTCAGACTGGGCCGAGTGTATTAATGTCATCTATCAATAATGTCACATATTATAAAATGTACAGTTTCATCTTGTCAACGTCACTTACTTTTCCTTCCTAGGGAGGTAAAGTACAACTTTACTCTCTCAAATGAGGAAGGAAAGCGTCCACTTTCCTCCCTCATTTGCTACTGGAAAAAAATAATTTACCACATTATTTTGTTTCTAATTTCAAAGCCTACCTTACTTATGTCTATGTCTAACAAGGATCCATTTTTAGAGTTTCATTTCTTAGTTGTTCATTACTACTAGTTATTATTTAAATGCTTTTGCTTATTAAGTATTCCTATCATTAGCTAAAAGTACTGATTATTTATTTCTACTGAGTTTTGTAATTTCGAAATCTACATAAATACCTTCGGTGCGTGCAATAACATTGTGAGGGCTTAGATGTTTAGTGTTATCAGTTTTTCAATAAAAGTAATGTTTGTTTAGTGGTTTAGAGAGAAAATGTTTGTAAAATTTTATTTATTGCTACTAGATACAGTCCCTTGCAACAACAATTGTCACAGTGATATCGTACTTTTTCAGTTTTCGCTATGTTAATTATGCAAAAATTGACAAAATTGTTCGAGTATCAATCAAAGTTGGAAATAGTACTGCAGTTGAGCTACTAAAGAGCGAAAAAATGGAAATATGTAATTCAATGAAACAATATTTGGAAAAATTGTGATTTTTATTTTTTTTTAAATATGTTTACATATCATGTCATCTAACCTCACTTTTTGCAGATTCACGGCATATTTTTTAAATTTACCGCCATACTAGTGGTCACGTCACATGTGTCAACATAAATTTTGGGGTTTCTAGACATGCACAACCTATTCCCCTAAAAAAAAAGTTTTAGTATATTTTAATAATAAAAAAAATTCCCATATGTTGCAATATTTATGCCTGTCACTGTATAAAGTTTTTATTGTAAGAAATAAAAATGGTCCTACCTCACAATACACTTTAATGCTGCAGGTTTCGAACCTAGTGGTTCATCTTCAAGCAGCTCAAAACGTGTACAATCGTGTAAGTTGGATTGTAATTTAAAATTAAAGATATGGTTTTTACAGAAGATTAGCAACTTTCAATTAAAATTAGTGAAATATTTTTTAGTGAAGATATTCAGAAAAAAAAAACACTTGAGCAATAGTATACACATTACGAATTAATTTTTTTTGTAAAGAAATTTAAAAATTAAAACTATTTTATATTATTCTATGTCAAATGTTTTGAAGAAACATTAATGTCAAAATAATGTCGCAAATACAGTACCTACATATACAATTTTGCAGGCAATATAAGAATGCAAAATGCAAATGGTGTTTATTGTTTATGCTCTTTAGGCATTTTTATAAACCTACTCGTTATGACATTAGGGAAGGAATTAGTAATTCATCAATTAATATTATATTCTAAGGAACTATATCGTCATGTCGATGAACTCAGAAAATACATTAATTGATTCAACCAATAAAAACGAACAATTCAACAACAATTTTAGTTTAAATACGGCGAAGAGGCTTTAGTGTTTGAAGGAACATAAAAATTAATGTTATTTTGTTGGTTGAAAAGAAAAAATTGTCTGAAGTAAACAAAGGAATTAAACACCGATTTGTGTTAATATCTACAAATATAATTAACTGTCAACTGAATGTTTATTCAACAATTAAATTAATTTTATGTAACACCCAAGATGTGTTGACATTATAAAATATTGTATTTGACGCAAAACAATAATTGTTTGATTTTAGTAATATTTTACTTAAGGCTAGTAAAAAATTATTGTAAAACTAAACAATTATTTTATTTATTTTAAACATGTTTTTTTTTATTTAAAACAACATTTATTCTTTTTAATAAATTTCTAAATAAATACAATTATCAATCTAACCTAAAATACCATCAAACGGAACAAAATTTTCTTTTATATCACTATGAAAACCTTTGGTAATCGCTACAGTCCTCCGCATTGGTTGATAATTGCGGGAGTCAAGCCCAACCATCGGCGTGATGGAGAAGCCTACTGTCAGGGTCGCCAACTTAATATTTACATTATAATCCCTATGCTGGCTAAACACAGGTAAATATGAAATCGCCTTGTTTTCTTTGTCTGCCATCCTGCAGTCAAGTGATGTCAAGTGATGTCAAGTGATGCTAGCTAGCTAGTCTTGAACATCAATAGCCAGTACGCCAACATCAACACCTGTCTCTGATAGTTACAAAATGCGTTGGTTAGCCTGAAAAGAAGTAGATGGCGCTCGCAAATTTCTTAATTATATTTTGCATCTATCTACAGTGTAAAAAATTACAGTAATTTTGCCATGGTAAATTAGGAATATTACATGTAATAACGTTGTGAATTTACCACAATAAATCATGTAAATTTAGTTTTACATGTTTTTTCTAGGATATTTAACATGGAAAAAAGATTTCGGTAAAATTTATAGCTTTTTCATGTAAGTTTAAGATGTAATAAAAATTCGAAAGGAAAATACAGGAAAAAACATATACAATTTTATGTTTACTATCAAAATTTACTTAAAAGTGTAAAATTGACAACTTTTTTGGGTATTTAAATTTGGGTAAAAATTTGAGGATCTTTTACATTTATTTTTACTTGAATTTTCGGGTAAAACTGTAGATATCATGGAAAATACGAAATTCATACGCCGCAATGTGATTGGTTATTAGGTTATTTAACTGTACGCGTTCGGCAAATATACAGTATAATATACATATAAATATTACATACGAATTTTACAGTACAATCTTTGAAAAATACATCAGCATGTGAAATTTACTAGATGGTAGAAATTTTACCTTATGAAGCAAATTTATCGGTAAAATTGTAGGCAACTTTTTTTACAGTGTACCTTAATATAAATAATTTGTTGAAAATATTTAGTGTAGCATTGTTTCTAATAAACATTGTAGTACACAGTTTGAAAAATTATTTAAAAAATAGTTTCCTACCTCAAAGACCGTTAAAAGCAATACGCAATACAATTTAACATAATTTTAATATTATACGTAACCGAAAAATATGTTGTTTTAACACAAATCATATCCAACATAAAATATTATTTGCTCCAAGAGTTTTTCTATTTCTTTTACAATATTTATGTTGCAACAACATTAAAATTTTATCACAGATTTTATATTGATTTTACAACCGATTTTTTTGTTAAAATTACTTAGTAGGTATTTGGTTCAACTAAAATAAAATAAGAAAAAATGTTTTGTTAAACCAATGTATGTTTTTTTTTTCTGAGTGGATGGGTCAAAGTCGTTCATGTCTTGTTCTTTCCCCTCAGAAAAATTAGTTAAAATACCCGCAGTAATTAACAAAATACAAACTTCTTTAAAGTACCTACTTTAATCTTAGAATTAAAAATAGCAGATTTTCCATTTCGCGCCCCTATGATCCCCCTCTAATTAAGACTCGCGGCAGTTACCGGCAAGGAACTGCACGGCCGGAAATATAAAATTACATAAACACGGTCGTTAAACGTAGCCATAAACATATAATTAAATCCGGCGTTAAGAAACGAGAGAAAATTAACTAAACCTGTTTAGTAAGCGACATCTCCCGGCAGAAGAGCCACCCGCTCATTTCGCTCCCTAGCGCGAAAATAAAAGAAACCTTGATTAAAAGCGAGAAATTGCAAGTAAAATATTTGTTGAAGCTATTTTCTTCGTTAAGGGAGAACTCCCCTAATTAAAACAAGTCCCATTGATGGACGAGGAACAATTTAGCACCCTTTAGAGGGAGTTTACGGTCCGCTTTTGTGCGCTGCGCCCCCTAGCGGAGAGACCGAGCGCGTCTTACGTTCTCGTTTGGCACAATAGCGCCCAGGCTCTGTATCTTCTAAGCTGCTCTGACCGAGTTAGGATAGCGTGGGTGGCGTCTATTACCTGCGTAATTTAGTTTTACCGCGATAAGGATACACAATGGTTACGAAACAATGCCGGGAGATTCAATAAAATGTAGTTTGACAGGTGTACAATGGAGAATTTATCATTCCTCTTAAACTTTACCTTATTCGCTTGATACGACGGAAACGTACAAACGGGGTTTGCTTTTAAACTAAATTCCTTCTCTCCAAAAACGGATATTAATGACCGAGTACCTTTAAACCCATCTCCTATATTCATCTATTGACGTATTCTTTCCTTTAAGCGAGCGAAATAAATGCGAAATACAAACGAAGCGGATATATGCAAATATACGACGGTTTTCGAGTGTTTGCATAAACTGTAACAATACGTCTAGCTCCTATAGAATTTTTATTGCATAAAGATGGAGGAAGGAGCGTTGGTGGGGGGGGAAACATCTTTTGTTGTCCGCCATTGTATTTACACTGTATTCCCGCGGGCTTGCATTAAAATATAAATTTTAGAGTACGGCGAAACTACTGTTACGTTTTTCGCCACGCCAGAGTTGTTCCAAAAGGGAACAGCACGAGTTGTCGTATAATTTTACTTCGCGTAAAAGTATTTTCGGGAAATTTCTCTTTTCTACTATAGCTAGAGAAACAAAATATCAAATGACGAAGGAAATATCAAGATCTGCGTACATAATGTTGATTGTTGCACCTTAAAAAGGATCTTATACTTTCCGCATTTTAAGGAGAAAACGTGATACTTTTACTGAAAGGTAAATATTCGCTTTTACACGAGAATTATATGTAATAATACATTATTTTAGGTAAAATTTCTATTAATAAACTAGATGAGGAAAAGATTCAAGAAAAAATTAACTATTAATGAGAATAAAATCGCAAATATATCTATAAGTGGACCAATAACAAACTTCATAACCTACTTATTTGTTTTCATTAAATCTATTTGTCAAATTGTCAATATTTCAGATTCCTGGGTATTCGCTTAATCTGTAACAGCTTTTTTTGTAGAGGAATTGTATTTTTTAAGAATATACCTCTGCATTTTGACAAGGAACTCATAATTAAGGAAAGATTAAGCACTCATTAGAGATATAAGGTGTTGATTTGCTTGTCAACTTAAATTTATCTTAAATCTATTTATGACAATATCAACCCTGATCGAGTATAGAAAAGACTATTCAAATAATTAATCAGATTACTTCTCTTTGAAGTCGGCTCTAAACCTCTTTAAGAATGATATTGATTTTTTAAATCTCATAGATTGAAGTCGTGATCATTCCTGTTTTACTATCCAGGCTTGTAAATAGTCGGTTCTTTGGTAACAGGGATCTGGGGATTTCTTTTACACTAGTATTCGGAACTCAATCTGAAGTGATTCAATCGGAATTGCGCACCTTTTGAGAGATCAAGTAAGATTTTAGACTGTCCTAGTGAGGTTATAGAGTCTGACACTATAGATTTTCGTTAAACGAAAATCTGTAACTGGAATTTTGTACGATGTTGGCGTGAGAAGATTGGCATCGCAATGGATAGCTTCCTTCCTGAGCGATCCATCTAAATATGTAGCCGTGAATTTTAACTTGGGAGAACACGTTCGTTCTGTATACTATGAATGTCTAAATTTAACGTGGGAGTTCCGCAAGCCTCCGTATTAGGTCCAATCCTTTTCTTACTATATATTAATGATTTAGACAATATTATTGAAGAAGAGAAAACTCATATGACTCTGTATGCTGACGATGCTTTAGTGTTACTATCGGACAAAAATATGATTAAATTAAATGCAATAACTTTCTGTGAAGAAATAATTCATGACGATTCAATTCATAACTTTTCATTGCCTTCAGCGACGGGTTCCACATCTAGAATTGCATATTGATACTAGAGAGATATTACATGCACAAAATAATAAATTTTTAGCATTATGCGTGAATCAGTCTTTGACGTGGAATAAACACTGCGGACAATTTATTACAAAATTGAATTTTTTTATGTATCTTTTTTCGGAATTTGAAACATGTTTGAACAAGAAATCAGTTGATATCTCTATATTATGCCTTGGTCGAGAGTAGACTCAAGTAGGGCGTATTTTGAGAGGGGCAGGGGGAGGGCGAGGTTCAACTATGACAAAAAACTAAGAAATGTATATTAAGAATCATTGTTAACGTGCACATTACCCATTCAGGTAGAGATTTACTCAAAGAAAGATTATCACTTTCTTTCTGTTAACTTGAAAATCCCCAAGAGTTGATTGAATTGGATTGGTCCTAAATTATTGAATCACTTACCACTCATATTACAGGGAGTATACCTATATTTCAATATAAGAGAGTGCTAAAATAATATTTTGCAGGTAAGGTGTTTTACAGTTGATGAATAAATGAATATATGAAGCGAATTTTATTAATTATTTCATATAAAGCGTTGTGGTATATCCAGGTCACTATCAGATTTTTTGTAACAGAATGAAATTTTAAAATTTATAGCAATCTATTGTATATGTTGTATATTTCGTTTTTAATGAGAATGGCCGATATCTGTACGATCTTTTCGCCAAATAAAGTTTTATATTATATTGTATTGTATATATAATCAGTGAAAAATCTGTGCATGGACACTGTTTTATATAATAATAATATTGTCTTTATTGAAAGTAATCCTATATTAATAGTTATTCATAGGTGGAGATTTACTGGCGTCGGCGTCGTGGATATAAACAGTTCTTTTATTCAACTTGTATCAAGAATGCAGATACAATACTTAAAATTATAGACCGTCAACTCACTTGCAAAATTGTAAGAAGTTACGAATCAGCACTATATCGTAAAAATAAAAGCGAAAATAATTATGGGCAAAGAATGGAATCTTGCGGAACTCTAGAATAGGGTTTAACGCAAGCTAGCTTGTTAGGGCTCCGATACATTTTCGCATACGTCATCGAGGCATCGTTGAGATCTCAATTCTCTAACAGGTGCAATTTTTCGAGGTCTGTATTGAAGCCTCGTCCACCGAGCTGGGCACAACTGTTAACCGCACTTGCTGATAATGATGTTGGTAGATAATACATTGGTAGATAGGATACAGCTGTTATCGTTTTATCCCATATATATGCATATTATATCTCTGGTTTATGAACATTATAAAATATATACGGAAATTTATCAAGCAAAGTATTATTATTTGTTTGTAAATTAAAAACTACATTTACATTTTCTAGACTTCTATTATACAGCGTGAGTTTTTTATCTTGAGACAACGGAATATCTCTAAAACACTGCATCAAATCAAAAAAAGATCTTAATAAGATTTGTTATAATGTAGGGGGCTCACTGAATGGTGCCGAACTCGATCTCCCATCTCACCCCCCTCCCCCCAGAGTGGGAGGGGAGACAACTGTGAAATCTTAAATGAGTCTCCCCATTTTGTATTGAATTCTACGCCATCAAGTATGTAGCTTTGTTTGAAACTTTTTTCGATTCGTAACAGATTGCGCTGTAATCGCAAAGAACATGATTGTGAACGTCTAGGAAAAATACACAAAAAAGAGAAGCAAGCAAACATGATTTTGTGTTTTTTTTTTTTTGTTTTAAAATTAAATAACATTTCAGAAACCCATCCTCGCATTCACACAGAATGTGGTAAGCGTTGTCTGTCATCCCTTTACACAGTCTGCAATTGTAACCTCCAGTGTTGATCTAAATATTCTGTAAGTGCCGTCTGAGTGCGCAGTTGCCCGTAAGAAGACTTACTACGGCGCAAGATGACTCCTACTAAGCTAGTAGTAATTCTTCAGCCTTTTTTTATGGTTCCTTAATAAAGGTCATCCCATGGATTTACCTGGTTGTGTTCTTTGTGTTTTTCGTTTACCCAACTTCTTATCTGCTCTCGTGCTGTGTATCTAAAAACCCCTGGAGCAGGTTCTGGGCCTATGCTCCTTTCCTTGCTAACTCATCGGCTTTTTCGCTTCCATCGATTGCTTCGACTTTATTGTGGTGTGTCAGAGTATTCTTGAATATATTCCCAAACTAGTCTTGATTGTATTTTCGAGCTTGACTACGTTGCATCATCTCGTAGATAAATAAAATACAAAACGAATAAAATATAAAAATCTTATGGTTGATTATGTCAAACGCCTTAAAATAATCAATTATAGCTGATTTATAAATAGCTGTGGTTCGTATAACTTCAGTACGCAATATTTTGATAAAAAGCCTTGCATAATATTATAAAGGTAATAATATCTTGTTACACAGACAACAACAGGATTCTTTAAACCAAATAAATATTTTTTCACCTCTGTTTGAAAGAACATTTTTTTTCCTTACAACTTAAAATAACATTATTTTAGTGCAAGAAATATGCATTAATTGAAATAACTGGTCTTTTTCAGTTGTCGCAAAGAAACGTTTGTGTGATCTAATGAATCATTTTTTATCTGTGTTTTGCACAGATAAAAAATGATCCTCCTTTTGTTTTGATGAATTTGAAACCTTTGAAAAATTAGATGTTTCAGTGCTGTTATGCATTTACTTATAATTAGTTAGAACACTGCAATTCTAATTCGGTCATGAACGCTAGTAAGCGCTCTGATTTCGCATTATAATCTTTCCTGTTTTCGCGAGGTCATTATTAAAATTCCTTTATATCAGAGCCGAGAGAATTGCCTCGATAAATATCCGACTTTACTCCAACGCATCTATTATTCAAATGAACCGGAATTTTCCGCCTTACATTTATATTTTCTCAACCTCAGGCTGTATTCGAATAAAATGAAAGAAGCAGATCTCCTCCATCTCCGTATATTTTATAGTAAGGGCCACGGTTCCCCTCTTAACGTCTTGTTTTTATAACGAGAACGAGGAGGTGGTCTTAGCTTGCCACTAAGACGTTGCAAAAAATCTCACATCATCCGTAGTCGTGGCTTTAGCTGGGACCTAAGAAAACAGCGACACCTCCTTATTTTCCTTACTATGGGGATTTTGTGAAGTTTGTTTTCGCTACGAAAACGACGTCGCGGATAACCCTCAGGTGGGTAAAAGAAGAAGTGGGATTATTAAAATATCGCTAGGTCTTCGTCGCCGGCTAGACTTCGTATTATCTAATATACTCTTGGGTACTAGCGTATAGAACCTATTAGATTTCTCCTGGGAAAGGATTTGCTTTACGTAAGTGGTATTGCTATGGGGTAGGTAGTTATTATTATGCTGTCGTGACCCCACTTATACTGAATTAATATTATTAACATGTAGGGTTCTTATCCGTACTGAAATCTCAGTAATAATGCGAATTTAATCCCATAATGATTGTGTTTAAGGTACTATTATTCAATTACATTATCCTAGATAATAATAATGTATGTAGATAAAATTAGATATAAATTAAATTGAAGTTCATACAAGCTGCTTTTCAGATGCCTGACATATACTCATACTCATTCGGCCAGTGAACATTTATAATCAGGGGATAAACCTACGCATGAAAACTCGCCTTAATTGCCAAACACATTGCTGTGAGGATAGGAAACCACACTAATCGCCCTTATTCACTCCTGGCCACAGTCTTTCCGAACATTGCAAGCGTTCAGTACTAATCTAGCGGCATTGATGAATGTAGGTCTTCGCTGCTATCAGCTGTAACTTCTCACCTCGGCCTTTTATTTATTTCTTTTACATTTAAAATATTCATAATCTTTTTGGCTATTCCATTTTGTTGTTCTATTTTTTTTTTGTTTTTCTTAATTCTTTATTTTAAATTCTATTTGCTACAATGTCAATTTACGCTTGCGAATAAAAGAAGAAAAATAATAAATGTTGCAATAATTAAGTTTTCTTTTGAATTGAATGAAAGAAAGGTGTACACTGTTTGGTTTTCGGGTTGAAACTGCTTCTAGCTGAAGTAGACATTTTCCACGTGTGGGTTTATAGGGGTAGCGGTCAATACGTTGGAGATGGTTAATAATATGATTGATACAGTAAATGACGACCTGATGGCCCTTATATTAAGTGGTATGAGTTTTTCTAGCGATTCTGTGGAACTTATTAACAATTTTCTCCGAAACCGGTAACAGAGTGTGCAGCTGGGTTGCGTCACATCAAAAGCACTTCCTGTTACACAGGGAGTTGCACATGGTTCCACTCTGGGTCCGCTCTTATTTTCATTATACACATGTGACATGGTTAAGAGTATACAGTTTTGTGAAATTCATATGTTTGCTGGCGACACGCAACTGTACTGCTCTTTCAGACCACACGAGTGGCGGAACGCTGTTAATAATATGAATTCTGACTTAAAATCAATATATAACTATGCTGTTCACAGAAATTTAAGGATTAATACATCCAAATCACAGGTAGCACTATTTAGCAAAAATAAGACTAGTAATGAACTTAAAAATATAATAAAAATTATGCTTAACGATGTGGTACTGCCTATTAATGACAGGGTAAAGAATCTGGGCGTTGTTCTGGATAATAGGTACATTTAGATATAAACATCAAATTACCAAATATATCAGCAGTGCTTACCTTCAGCTTAGAAAGTTATATCCCTACAGACAAACGCTTAATATAGATGTTAAAACTAAGTTATGTGAGGTATTTGTGCTCTCGCATTTTACCTACTGTACCACAGTTTACCATGCGGCATTGGATCGCGATACGGAGTACAGAATTCAAAAAGTGCAGAACTCCTGTCTCAGATTTATATATGGAATTAGAAAATTTGAGCATATATCTTTCAAATTGCTGGAAGCGGGTTGGTTGAGTATGAAGTATCGGAGGGAGTTGCGAAACTTGCGTTTTTACCATAAATTATTGATGACAAAAACACCCCCATATCTTTTTAAAAAATTAAGGTTTCGCTCGGATATGCATTTAGGAATTTACTCTCTCCTCCTCCTCATAGGACTGCACTATTTCAGCGCTCATTTGCCTTCTCCATATATAGTAAATACAATAAGATACCCAATACTATGAGGCTACTGCCAGATGCTATATTTAAGAGTAAATTGAAGATTTTCTTGAGGGGAGAGCAGGACAGGGTTTCACAAAGTATGTAGTAAGATACCGTACATACGAAAAGAGAGACGCAAGATTAGAATATCATTCTACTGGAAATAGGTTTAGAGTTACATTAGGCAGTTACAATAATGTATATAATTTAATTAAAATCCAGGTCGGGTTGAAAAACAGAATTCTTTTCTGAACCTCGCCTTGTGATTGGGTAGTGTGCAGTTGGGTAGCGTCACATCAAAAGCACTTCCTGTTACACAGGGAGTTGCACAAGGTTCCACTCTGGGTCCGCTCTTATTTTCATTATACACATGTGACATGGTTAAGAGTATACAGTTTTGTGAAATTCATATGTTTGCTGACGACACGCAACTGTACTGCTCTTTCAGACCACACGAGTGGCGGAACGCTGTTAATAATACGAATTCTGATTTAAAATCAATATATAACTATGCTGTTCACAGAAATTTAAGGATTAATACATTCAAATCACAGGTAGCACTATTTGGCAAAAATAAGACTTGTCATGAACTTAAAAATACAATAAAAATTATGCTTAACGATGTTGTACTGCCTATTGTATGTATGTAGGTAGAAGGGTGGTGTTACACTGCGACCTAAAAGTTCTATTGTGTCCCCTATTCTTGCTGCTTTACAGCTGGCCTTCCAATCCTATTCCTTTCAGAAAGTGTAGGATGTCAGAGGGTTCCAGTCTAGTCTCTTCGATTTCCCATGCTTCCAGGTGCAATGTTCTTGAGTTGCACAATGCTACGCAATTTCAGAGGAGATGAATGTGTGTTTCATCCTGTTCCCCACAAAATCTACATCCAGATTCCTTTGCTAATCTAAGCTTACACAGATGTCCTTTCAGTTTGCAATGCCCTGAAAGTACTCCTGTTAATATAGGAATAATGTTCTTACTCAGGTTGATGCATTCTGTAAACCTCTTCTGGTTATAAGTTCCCAGAAGAATTTTACTTTGCCTCATTCCCTGGAGATTCTCCCAGTAAATGGATTTTCTCTGCTCCCTACTACCTATTAATGACAGGGTAAAGAATTTGGGTGTTGTTCTGGATAATACATTTAGATATAAACATCAAATTACCAAATATATCCACCATAAATTATTGATGACAAAAACACCCCCATATTTTTTTTTTAAAATTAAGGTTTCGCTCGGATATACATTCCATTACAACTAGATTTAGGAATTTACTCTCTCCTCCTCCTCATAGGACTGCACTATTTCAGCCCTCATTTGCCTTCTCCATATATAGTAAATACAATAAGATACCCAATACTATGAGGCTACTGCCAGATGCTATATTTAAGAGTAAATTGAAGATTTTCTTGAGGGGAGCAGGACAGGATTTCACAAAGTATGTAGTAAGGTACTGTACATACGAAAAGAGAGACGCAAGGTTAGAATATCATGCTACTGGAAATAGATTTAGAGTTACATTAGGCAGTTACAATAATGTATATAATTTAATTAAAATCCAGGTCGGGTTGAAAAACAGAATTCTTTTCTGAACCTCGCCTTGTGATTTGGTATGTCCTTTAAAATACTTCCTTCCTTTTTTTGTCTTCTGTATATTTCTATGTGGAGGTGCGTATATATTTATTCAACTGTGTTTTTCTAATTACTATTAAGTACCTCCTACATCGAATTTATGTTTTGTTGTATGATTATGTAGTTAGTATGTAAGGGCATCCAATAAAGACTATATATTATTATTATTATATATCCCTAATCTGGCTACCTGGACATTTACTTATTCTCGGAAATGAAGCAGATATCTTACACATTTGCAATTTCGTAATGCCAGCTCCAACGAATGATCTTGACGAACGCCTGGCCAAATTTCCGTAGCCTCAATTCCCCCCCCACGCCCGAGTGACTAGGAATACAGGCCAATGTTTATTACCTTTGGATGGCCACCTCATTTAGGGTACTTACACAGTCCCAAATCAGCTTAGAGTCCACACTTACGGAACTAATCGCTTTAAGTGTGAACTAACTGCCGGAAAAATATAGCGACGATTTTACTTAACTTCATTCTACTTCTCTGACACAATGACGAATTGCAGCAACTTCAGCCTGGAACACCGTTGTGTCTTTGCTGAAGCTTTTTCGGCTTCTTTGCGTAATTCCCAGTACAACGCTGTAGTCCGCTTTAGAGCTGTCTGTATACTAGTTCGAGTTCGCTCTCATTGCAGTGCCTGTCACCCAGTTCTTCTCACCTGATTTGTATTAGAATTTGATATTTTCCAACTAGGTTGAATTTTGCAACCATGGCCTTACATGGCATTCCCAAAAGTGATGCTTCCTTAAGTTCATCTAATAGTTTGTGGTGGTCAGCGTTGTTTCATTTACTTATCGGTACTTGACCATGTGCTGCAGACCTGACAGTTTCTTATATGCAAATATGTAGCGGTGGCAGGTTTAGAATTGCTTCCACTGCAGTGGTGGGGGTCGATCTAATCGCACTCGTGCCATACAAACACTTAGCGTTTTGGCCGTCCTCACCTGCCCGTACGTTATCATTGATCTAATTACCCTTGTGGATAACCACAAAGTCATATTGGGACAAAGACCCCAATTTCCTCGACATAGGGCGACGGTAGCTTTGTTGGTTGTGTTCTGGACATGCGGGTTCCATGTAAGTCTTTGATCAATTCACACCCTCATAAGTGTTTCGCCTCTTTTATATATCGCGACTGCGGGCGAAAAAGGAGTTAAGTCATATTTTTTGAAAAATGGATTTATGTTAAATTTCAGATGAGCGAGTTATATTCTTGCACCGGACAAAAGGAGGTAAATCAACAATAAATGCTTTTTGCAAATACTGAATTAACTACTTGGGAATAAGTCCTAAAAATCAGCTATTGATACTGTGCAAAAGGGGTTATATTAACCTATCGCCATTTGCATGACCCATTAATAACGAGGATTTGTGATATATATATATATATAAAGAAAAATTTAAGGATGAAATACGTTTACACATTTTTAAAAAGTTCTGGGAGATGGGCAATTATAATAGGAGAGTTCAGTAGATTAGTATTTTAATTCAACTGCAAGAAAAGCAACGTATTGAAATTCGTATTTAAATACGTACATTAGTAAACAAAAATTAAGAACGCAAACAGCAAACTACTATTTCATAGTAAACGGAAAACAAAATAAAACGTGTAAAGATTGTTTTTGCAAAACTTTTGACATTAGCAACAAATTTATAGTGCAATAAGTGTAATAAGTTAAGATGGAAAAGGGCGACAAAAAAAATCGAAAGAAAATATCTGATGAAGACAAGACTATTGCACGAAATCATATTCTGTCTATACCGACTTATGAGTCATTACATAAGAAGAAAATCTTCAAAAAAGTACGACTCCCAGGCTTATTGTTACCTCTGCTACGAATCAATGGCTAAGAGGACAGGAAATAAAATAGGATCATGCATTTATAAATATCTAATAAGGTATTTGGATTCAAAAGTCACTCGCATAATTATGTATTCGGATTCATGTGGTGGTCAAAATAAATCCATCATGCCAGCTGCATGCTTACTTGCTTTGCAAAATTCAGAAACTCTAACTAAATGATTTTGACTGGGCTCAGCTAATGAGGCAGAGAGAAAATAAAAAACCTTTTCAAGTACATGAGATGGAAAGGACAGATTTTTTTTGATTACAATGGTTTGTTTGGTATTTTCTTAACTAATCGTAAATCTGACATTTTAGGAAATAAATTTAACTGGCCAGAAGTGAGATGGCTTCGATATGAAAAAAAAAAAATATTAGAGATGTTTTCTATAAAACATCGTTAGATCCAAATGAAAGTTTTAAAACCGTAATGTTTGACAGACAAGGAAGGTTAAAAACTGAACTCTTGGTACCAAAACTAACGTATCTACGACTAAATCTCATAACAGTAGAAAAGAAGCAACACTTAATTGACACATTACCTTATATTTCCGAATCTCTGTGGGATTTTTATAAGAATTTAAAAACAGAAAAGGACAAGATCGACATGTATCCTGATGCTTCTTCTTCAGAAGAGGATAAAATAATCATGTAGATTAAGTGACGACAAAGATCAGAATTGTTTGTTTCTTACTTTTTTTTAATAAAAGAGTTAAATCCTTTTTGGTATTCTATTTCATTGCTCGCTATATACTTACCATACCTAGTACATATGCATCAGACCAAACGGAGTTAATTCCGTCAAATTTAAGGTGCATAAAGAAATATGTCGATCAAAAGTCAGTTCCAAAGCATTATTTACACCAGTCTTTGGGCATGAAGTATTATACTTTACACTGTTCATTACCCAGTAATTACTTTGACAGAATTTCTTTCGCTATACGTTCTTAATTGAAGAACGTGCACTTTCAACTGCAGTTCTCCAATTTGTATGCTTTTTGACTTAACTCCTTTTTCGCGCGCAGTCGCGATATATCTTTCTAGCTCCTATCATTAATGGTGGTAGGCCTTCTAGCGTTATTTTTCTTGTGAACGCGACAACTTGTATTTTCTGAGTATTGACTGATAGTCGCTCAAAATTTAAAATCCTTATGGTCAAAAAGATTTCGCAAATATGTATGGAATCTAACTTAGATGATGCAAAATTGGATAGAATTTACACGACTAGAACATCACGAGCTTTTCTTCTGCCCATCTTCGTGACGTGATTCACTCCGAATAAAACTCACGAAAATAATTCGCGTTTCATTTCTCGTAAAAATAGAAAAGGCTCGCGTAACGTCCAAATTTAATTATATTATGTCGGTCGCGCGTGCGAAAGAATCCGCCCTCAGCTTTTCTTTCCCAACCCCTACTCGCCTGCTCTTTCCCCGGATCGTAATTTTCGCAGCGCCATCTACCCTGGACCCTACGGCTCGAGTATACGTCGCATATATTAAGTTATGGGCCCGGAAAGCGGCGCAAATGCGAGTGGATTTAATGAACTACTAACGCCGGACGCTAAATGTACCGCCACTCCGTTTTGGCGGTATCAGGAATGGCTAACGCACTTCTTTAGGAAGCGAACTCTTGCCTACCGTGTGTTCCCATTTCCCTCATGGTTTTTGCCATTTTTATTCTAGTCCGCGCCCTGTTCAGAAGAAGGATATTAATTTTTTATCAGTAGGACATTTTTTTGCGGTTCTAATTTAGGTGGTTCAATTCCAGATTTCTGGCTTTAGAAGCAGGTCTGAAATGGAGTGACTTTTTTTGTGTAATCCCTGAAAAAGGCGATGTATTAATTGCGGCAGCAAATGAGGAATGTAATTTTAGTAAAAAGTCCTAGTTGTGGATTTAAGTTGGTCTTTCTCTTTCGAAATCTACTATTCACTAAAATTATTTGTATTAATGATTTCTTATTTTTTATCGAATGCAATAAACTTTCTGCAATCCTTACAAAATCATTGCATTATTTATAATATTCTGCACGAAACATTACTAATGTTCGTGGGAGTTAGAACTTCTTGCAGAATCCCATAAGAAATAGTACAAAATCCCGATATCGCATTTTGTCCCCACTATTTCTACCTTTCGCCTTGATAATGATAATGTGAGTGACTAAGTTGATCATATCATGATTATAACCGATAACCGCTCTACCACAACGGGTAAGCCGATGAACTATAAATGATAGCAGTTTCGCCCCAACGGGTAAACCGATCAATATAAATGATAGCCGTTCCACCACAATAGGTAACCGAATTAATTATGATTGATAGGTGTTCCGTCGCAACGCGTAACTCAATCAATTACAAATGAGCGTCGTGCCACCAAAATGGGCATCCTGACTGATTATGACTGATAGCCGTTCCGCACAACGGCTACGCCGATCAATTATAAATGATAGCCGTTCCGCCATAAAGGGTAGGTCGATTAATTATGACTGATAGCCGTTCCGCCACAACAAGTAAGTTGATCAATTACAAATGATCGTCATATAGTTCGCCATAAAGGGTAATCCAATTAATTAGTACGTTATTTATATAAAGCTAAGTAATTACAAATTATCCGGAACCTTATGCTCCACCTAAAGGTACAACACGAGGCTACCTATTCTAAGTACTATATGAATTTCACAAGAATTGAAATGTTTCTTTTTTTCAATAATTTGTATATGGATCAATTATGGTAGCCGTTTCGCCCCAACGGGTAAATCAATCAATATAAATAATAGCCGTTCCGCCACAATGGGTAACCGAATTAATTATGATTGATAGCTGTTCCGCTGCAACGCGTAGCTCAATCAATTACAAATGAGAGCCGCGCCACCAAAATGGGCATCCTGACTGATTATGACTGATAGCCGTTCCGCACAACGGCTAAGCCGATCAATTATAAATGACAGCCGTTTCGCCATAAAGGGTAAGTCGATTAATTATGACTGATACCCGTTCCACCACAACAAGTAAGTTGATCAATTACAAATGATAGTCATATAGTTCGCCATAAAGGGTAATCTGATTAATTATGACGTTATTTATATAAAGCTAAGTAATTACAAATTATCCGAAACCTTATGCTCCACCTAAAGGTACAACACGAGGCTACCTATTCTAAGTTTTATATAGATTCCACAACATTTGAGATGTTCCTACTTTAAATAATTTGCCTAAGGATTAAAATGACTGACAGCTGTTCCGCCACAGCATGTAAGCCGATCAATTATAAATGATAGCCGTTCCGCCACAACGGGTAAGCCGATCAATTATAAATGATAGCCGTTCCGCCACAACGGATAAGCCGATCAATTATAAATGATAGCTGTTCCGTCGCAATGGCTAAACCGAACTATTATAACCGATAGCTACTCCATGTGGGCACGACCAGGAAGTGGTAGGGATAAAATGCAGTTTTAGGTTACTATACTGTTTCTTATGGGATTTTGTGCTAGAACTATCGCAATTTATTTGCCCATATGAAATGAAAATAGTTTACATGGGTAAGTAAAAATTTCGTATAAAGTTTTCTTTCTTTATTTATTGGTTAGGTAAGTAATTTCAAATAATTTTTGAAATAAATTCCTATAACAAAAAATATGATATTGACTACTAAATCAGTGTGTTAACAATTACAAAAGGAAAAAATTAAACGAAAAATAAAATACCCAGTTCACACAGCTACTGAAAACGTTAGCATCTAGGTTATTTTCCTTATTTTCCTTTCGCCAAAGTAAAACTCGAGGGCGTATATTCTACTTCCACGTCTGGATGAGTTTAAAACATAAACCGGTTAACGCTGAGCCCATCCGAACGGTGCCAGTACGGCAAAATATTACAGCGAGCGAGGGACAGATATCGATTTGAAATAAACTCGCCCATGCAAAAAAGTTATATAACTGGAACTTATTTATTGAATATTAGATATCACGGCACTCCGGATGGAATGAAAGGAGCTCGGAATATTCGCGAAGAAGATTGCCAGCGCTCGGGCAAAAGTAATATTTGTACGTGTAGAAATCAAGTGTAGGGCAGGTACTTCGATTTCTAAAGGGAGAATCACTGTTTCCTCTCGATAAAATTGTAAAATTGCACTAGACCGAGATGCACTTGGATCCTATAGAACAGGATACTTCGCAGTTCTCAATTTAAGAATGAGTTCAATACGCTATGGTTTGAAAGAGGATTTTTTCTGAGTTTTTTTTATTGATTTCAAATTTTTTCAGTATTTTTTTTATTACGGAAGCCCTGCACATTTATAATAATTAGTAATCGAAAAATTAAAAGTGTTGCCAATGTTCTTATCTTCTTCTTCTTAAAAAAAAAACTTTTAAAGTGGTCTCTACTGGCAATATAATTAGGTATGTGTAATTAACTTTCTTCTTTTTTTCTACATTTTTCTGAAAATTCCTCAACTTCCATAAAAGGAGGATTTATGGATCATCTTTTTCCTCAGTAGATAGCTATGAGCATTTTGGCGTCAAAATCAATGGTTTAATATGCTAATTCAAGGGGCAGTTTGAACAGCTCTAGGAAGGCCTCAACTTCTTTACGAACAGTTTGAATAGTTCTGGAAACATCCTAAACAGTTCATCAAACAGTTCGAACAGCTGTAGAAACACCGTGCTCTAGGAGCAGCTTCAATACATCTGGGCGCATATTGAACAATTTTTGAACCGCTCTAGGAATAACCTGAACAACTCTGGAAACATCCTGAATAGCTTAAAGAAATTTGAGACCATCCTGAACGGTTTCTTAAACAGATTAAGCTGCTCTACTAACATCCGTAGAAATACGCGAACCGTTCTAGGAGCAACTTGACCAGCTTTGGGAACATCCTCAACGGTTTTTTAAATAACGCTAGGAGTAGTCTGAACAGTTCTATAGACAGCACGAACAATTTTAGGAATAACCTGCATAATTCTGGAAACACCCTAAACAGTTTCTATATACAACTTGAACAATCTGAGCAACTCTATGGTCATCTTAGAAAGCAGCTCTGAGAATATCTTGAACAGTTTCTTAAACAGCTCGAACTACTCTACAACAGCCGTAAAAGCACCACAAATCGTCCTGAGCTATTTCTTAAGTAGTTACAAGAACAGTCTGAATAGTTCTAAAAAGAGCATGAATAAATCTGAGAACATTCTAAACAGCTTCGTGAACATACTCAACAGCTGCTTGAACAGCTCTAAACAAGCTCTAGGAATAGCTTTAATAACTCTGAGGTTATCCTGAACAACTTTGGGAGCATCCTAAACAGCTCTAAGAACAACTTGAGCAGCTTAAGTAGTTCAGAGAACAGTCCTAGAAACAGCATGAATAAGTTTGAAAACATTTTGGATGGCTCTCTAAACTTGTTGAATACTTCCTTGAATAGCTTTAGGAGTAATGTGAACAGTATGGAAACAATACGAACAATTCTAGGAACAACTTGAGCAGCACTGGCAACATTGTAAACAGTTCCTTAAAGAGCTCTAACAGTTCTAGGAACAGCCTAAACAATTCTGGGAACATCCCTAACAGTTTCTTGAAGAACGAAAACAATGTCTAAGAACAGCATGAATAGCTCTGAAAATTGTTTAGACAATTTTGTGAACATCTTAAACAGTTCCTTAACCAGCTGAAGCAGCTCTTAGAACAACCCGAACTGTTCAGTTTATCTAACAGTTTCTTGCTTATTTGTTCTTTTTTCCTACTTCCTGTCTTCATGTCTTATCCCATCCTATTATTTCCTCACAATCTGTGTCTTTTTCTCATTGAAAATCTATATTCGCCATTTTATTTTCGCAGATCTCCAAACTTTTAAAATCTTCTCACAACTTTTAGGGTTCACAAAGTTCTAATTTCTACGTATCTCCACACTTGTCTTTTGCGATTTATCTAAATCGCAGTTAGTCAAGAGTCATTCCACAGTTTCAAAATTATCAGTGCGTCTGCTGTGGTTATTTGCAGATCTTTCCTTCTCGCAAATCACATATTTTCTTTTGTATTCATTTGTACTTCATTTGTGTTTCACTGTTTTTTATATTTCCTTCTTACTTCAAGTTGTTGCGTGATTTCTATTCTATATCAATATTATAATTTTAGTAATAAGTGCACTTCTCACAGGAAAAATCGGGACACCAGCAATCGTGAATTTTAAAATTTCTTGGGTGTAAATGCAGCTTTCGGAGGATATATGCACTTATCAAAGCCATAAATTATTTTTTTGTGTGTATTATTGCGATCAAAGGTAAAGACTAAAAATTTAAACAGAAATAGAAAATATATATAGAGAAAAAGGTTTATACATTAAATAAACACATTGGAATTTCAGTGGCGGTGTTTCCTTAGATATTCCGAATACGGAAATATTAATGCAAAAAAAAATACCTAACAACTAAAAGGCCTCTTGAGTAGACGGCACCATTTAGAAATACACATATAGGTATTTAACTTGTTTGATGTGATGTAGAGATAATTCTTTTTTTAAGAAAACATACGGTGATGGGATTTTAAAATTATATTACCTATTACTATGATATTAGTTACTTAGTTTGATTTGTGCCCGTAAGTACTACTTTAGCAATAAACAATATGTCAATCAACCTCCTGAGTTTTTGGACAATGTGATTTTCACATAGATTAATTACACTATTATTGTTGTATTCATTATTGTTGTTGTTCAGTATTCTTAAATATTGTATTACAACAAAATATTTTTCTATGTATTAAAAAATTACCAAAAACAGTTTAAAGCAATTAATTTCGCAAAGAAATTATTTATTTTATTAACCATCTGTTTATTGAAATATATCTTAACTATCGCCTGTGTAATCCAATGTCGTTCTATTTTATTGAAATATAGCTAGCACTTTTGATCTGTAACACAGCTTCCGGCAGTAGCAATGAAAAAGTATTAAATGTATCAAATTCAACAATAAATATTTTAGGACCAACTGAGATTGACGAACAATATGCTTTCTTACAATGTTTGTTATGTATTATAAATCCAATAATATTTAAATAATTGTTAATAAACCTGTGCTACATAAAGACAGTTTGTAAAGAGACCCAGTGTTGGCCATTTTTCAAGAAAATAGATCAACGACGTGAGATTACACAGGCGATAGCTAAGATATATTTCCTGAAAATACAATAAACGGAGGGTTCATAAAATAAATAATTTCCTTGCGAATTTAATTGCTTTATTTAAGAATTTTATAAATAATCTTAAACCTGGTTTTGGTAATTTTTTATAGATAGAAGAAAACTTTATAGTAATACAATACTTAAGAATATTAAACAACAATAGTAATTAATACATCAATAATAGTGTAGTCAATAAATATGTGAAAATCACATTATCCCAAAACTGAGAAGGCTGACTGACATATTATCTATTGCTAAACTAATACTCGCGAGCATAAATCCAAATAAGTAATTAATATTAAAGCAGCACTAACAAGTAACATAATTTTAAATAATAAAATCCCATCACCACATGTTTTCTTAAAAAATAATTATCTCTACATAACATCAAACATGTTAAATACATATATATTTTTAAATGAAGCCGTCTATTCAAGAGTTCTTTTTGTTGTTATGTATTTTTTTTTCATTGGTATTTCTAAAGGAAACGCCGCCACCGAAACTCCGATTTGTTTATTCTGTACATAAACCTTTTTCTCTCTATATATTTATTTTTCTGTTTAAATTTGTAGTCGTTACCTTTGATCGCAGTAATATATATATAATTAAGTGATTTATGGCTAAGATAAGTGAATACGTCCTCCGAAAGTTGCATTTACAATCAAGAAATTTAAAAATTCTGAATTGCTGGTGCCCCGATTTTTCCTGTGAGAAGTGTACATGATAAATCCTCTGGTACCTTTTTGGGTAGCAGCAATAAATAAATCTTCTCTCTTTCTTTAGACACAGTCAGTTTTTCATCAGCATCTTGGCATTTACGATGTTGATTCTATTAACGAGCACTGCCAATTCTAAACTAATCTCTTCCATGTTTCTTATTCTGTCGTTATGCACGCGTAAATTTGGCAATGTCCTACACATCCGTCATTTCTGTCTTACAAACAACAAATTAAGAACTTCTAACTGAATTTCACACCTATTAATTGTTATTAATTATGCTTTTTTATAAAAACAACTCAGCAACACCGTTGAACACTATATTGAAAAAACACTTAGAGATGATTACATACATTTAAACCTTTTATTCATTATAGGTTGAAGCCGGTACCCTATTGGATTACGTTTCCAACAACGTCGTTATTCGATGTCCAGCGCCCTCTACGTGTCGTGCCGTTACTACTACAGTTCCGGTTATCTGCTGCATGATCGAAGGGGAAACGGTGCAGCCGTGACGTGAAACACATGACGTAACACACGTGCAATAATCGAAGCTAGCATCGCATAATACACGGCGGCCCTCCCTTGCCGGAACGGTCGACGAAATATCGAAGGACGCGCCGAACACTTTGATAGTGTTCGACGAGGTGTGATATTGTATACGCCAGCCGTCGAACACTCGCTGCCTCCTATATAAAATGTGTTTCCTTTTTTTGCCAGTTCGGACGTGTCGATACAGGTTAGTGCCTTCAGACGTGAGACAAAGAGAATTAGCTTCTTCGTTGATTTTCTCTTGTTTATTTTTAGGAGCTTTGTCGCACCTAAAATTTGATCCCGTACTTAACTCGAAATTATGGTTTCACACTGAAGAATATTTTATTTTAGTGCTGTAGATGAGAAGTATGAATATGGAAAGGTAATAGGGATTATTGAAAACAATCGAACATAGCTACGAAACCCCCGCCAACAAGCATGGTCACCAACTATTGATATGGAGGAATTTAAAAGAAATTCCAGAAATTTTAGGAAGATTGCCGATTGCTTTTAACAGATTTATTATCATTTCCCACGTTTTCTCCATCATAATGATGATTTTTCTGCTCTTGCTGCTAATATTCCACTGTTACAGTTACTCACCAATAGTTTTAGAACATCTCTTCAAAAAGTAACTAATAAATTTTGATTTTTAAATAAATTTACTAGATTTGAATAAAATATTCGTTAAGTAGATATTTATATATACAGTGTGTCTCACGACGAGCTTCCATTAAAAGTTTATGGAGAAGCAAATAAATGCGAGATTTAAAAAATTTTGTACTGAGCCTGTGGGTGTAAGTTAGTTTAGTTAAAATATTTTCGACTCCCGGTAATGTTCCCTAATATCGGAAGTAGTTGCCAACTTTGTTATTTCAACTGGAAAGGTAGTATTTTCACTTCAAATTTGGATTCTACTCTGAATTTTAGGTCAAGTTTATCGAACTATTCTACTACCTTTCCATTTGAAATAACAAGGGCAACTATTTTCCTATTTAATGTGATGCTATCCCTCGTGCAACTTCTTTAGATTTTGATAATGAATTATTTCTGTTGCCAATGTAATAGCCGATGAACTAGCCAAGGGAGGGCTCTAAGAGACACTTCATGGGTCCAGAGCCCGTATGTGAGGTTACCAAGGATTCTGCAAGAAGGGAGATCTGGACCTGGTTAGATAAAAAAAGTAGAAAGAAATGGAGGTCGACTGAAGGTCAACTCCATACCAAAACGCTGATAGGGCATCGGGATGCTAGTTTTTCTGATAACCTACTCAGGCGCAGTAAGAAAGGAGTTAAGACTATTACTGGATTGGTAACTGAACACTGTCCCCTGAAAAAGCATCTATACAACACAGGCCGGGTAAGAGAACCGTGTTGTAGAAGATGCGAACTACAGGAGGAAACGAGTTTACATGTAATCTGCACATGTGAGGAACTGAAGGTACTCAGGCAGAAATATTTCGGGAGAGATCTATTGGAGCCCTCGAAGGTTCTCAAGTTTCAACTGGGCAAGATACTGGCCTTTATAGAGAACACCAAGTTGCTCGAGTGGAAATAAAAGAGTTAATAGGGACGGTACAATGAGCACCTAGCTCAAGTGCCCGGACATTAATGCCCACCCTAACTTGAATGAATGAATGAATGAATTTCTATTGCTACTTACTTTTGGGAATGAGTCAGGGAATTTACTTCTTTTCGAACAAGATTATTATTTCATCTCTGAATTCACGTCTTTCACTAGTAGTTGATTACAGATTCTTCATTTTTACCATTCAATTGTTTCTTTACCCCTTATTGGTTGCTATTATTCATCATAGTGCATTCAAATATCTTTATTGTAGAGGTCACACTTAGAAAATATATTGGGAAAAAATCATTAAAAAATGTCTTCATCTATGTATCTATCACTACGTATGAAAAGAATGAGTTTCTTTAAAAAAATCACGACCCAAAAACCATTAATTAACATGCTTGTTTATAAATAGTAGTCAAAATTGAGTATGCACATTTAATACGAGCACGGAAAACATTTTTTGTTTAAAAGACTTTGTTGAATGCGTGTTTATAAGTGTTTTTCTACGTCTAATTTAACTGTCGCGATCCCAAGAATTGGCCAAAAAGTGAGAATCACCTCACCCTCCATAAACATAGATTAAAGAGGCGCTCGATTAAAAAGTTAATGTTTTTTTTTTAAATGTGTATGATTTCGCGTGCCTTTCCATTAGTATAGTAGAGATATATACATCTCTCACTAATTGGAGGTTTCCTTTATTGAAATTACGTTTAGTACAGTTTCTATGTCGTGCAACACTGGATGAGCCATAGCAGCAACTTGCTATGTGTTCTTTGAACCTGATTCCGAAAGCACGTTTCTTCACTCTAGCCTAAATTTACTGCAGTCACTACACCTCATTTTGTAAATCTTGGCTTATCCTCTGTGTTGCCTTCACGAGGTGAAACATATATCTAAATTCTGCTCTTTAAAAATACCGTCGATATTTAATGAAAAGGTAATTTAACAAACATTGTTACAACTTATTCCTTAAATGAGTGAAATAACAAAATGTTTAAAGAAGTTTCAAATATTTAATTATCATTACGAACGGTTCATCACACAGTGGCTTCATCAGGTGGATGAAATGTAAGTTACATTACATTACATTAAGGTAAGTTACATTTCATCCACCACTGTGTGGTGAGACGGTCGTAGTGGTAACTATTAAATATTTGAAACTTTTTTTAACGTTTTGTTATTCCACTTCTCGTATATGGAGCTTCAATAAGTATCTCCTTCATCTATTAATTATTCCTTAAACGTTTACCGCATGTACTTATCAAACGTACTACTAATTACTAATTATAAGTATTGTTACAGAGCTTTATATTTGTTTAATTACGAATCCCTCGAAAACACATATCTCCTAGATTGTTTTGATTTATAAGGCTCTAGTTTTCTGCATCCCTCGGTCAAGCAGTAGACTTCTCTGCTCAAACTCATGAATAATTTTAAATAACAGTAAAAGCAATTAAAATTGTTCTAACAATAATTTATTTAATGTTTAATGTAAAATTTTATATTCCTGCAGTAATTGTTAACACTGCTGTACATTGACAAAGCTGGTGACTGAAAATATTGACGTGATTAATGAGAGAGCATAAATATAGCATTATTACAGCCATTTGATCTGGTAATATGAAAATTTGAGTAAACTAAAAAAAGGTGGAGCATTAATTCCTCTGGTAATTAATTAAATACAAAAATAACTTGGGGTATAATCTTTAGACTGTAAAGAGATATATAATAAAATTCTTTTAAAACATCATTATAACTGTATTTATGAGAAATAAATAATCAATATTTACGATAGTATAAAGTTTTTAACATCTTCTTCTGTATTCCTTCTAGTACGTCTTACAAGTGTCGTGGTACGAAAGCATTATATGTTTTAATTAAAGCAAAAGTGCTCAGCAGTATTTCTGCTTATACAGGGTGTATCAAATAAAAAAGTAAATTTTGCTTGGGTGTTAACTACACGACATATAAAGCACAAACCCACCGAAACCGTATTTCATCATTAAAGAATAAAAAAAAGTAAAATTTAGAGCCAAAAATTCTTTAGTCCGGGCCTGATGCAAGGAAACGTCATGTTAAGCACCCACTAAACGTGCTATTATGTATAAATACATTGCACTCATTTAGTATTATTCTTAAATGGTATGCCTTAAGTTCATTTAACGTTATTCTGAATAAATAAAGGCCCTTGTAAAAATAGCAAAACTGAGGCATTTTAATTTTTTTCTCTTTATAAAATAAACATTCCTTTTTTGTTAAGAGCATTCTACGTAAGTCTACAAAGTATTATTTTTAATATCCTGATAAGAAGTTCGAGTTTCACCGGATATGCGATTTCAGTAGTTACAAAAAACGTAAATATTTTTCTTTTGCTTTGTCGAATCGAGAGTTAGTTGTTAATAAACGGTACCACATGAATCTGAGTTTTTGATTGTATATGATTACAGCTGCTACATATTATTATATTTACCTTTATATCGGATACACCCTGTATAACCTAATATTTTAATTCTAACAGATATTCGTTAAACGTTAGTTTGTTGTCAAAGAGAATGCCTAACTCCTTATATAACAATTTAAAATGTTCTATATTTACTTCATTTAAATTATAAAGAAATTTACTAGTAATTTGTTTCCATCAAACATCATTACTTTACATTTATTTACATTTAATGATGGGCAGTTACGCTCCAACTCCAACTCCAAATGACTATAGCAATCAGTTAAAGAATTGATCTTCTGAGAAAAAAAAATTAAATTCCCTGCATACATAAGACAACTAGAATAATCTACAACCCTGGTAATATCATCAAGAAAAATGAGGAATAATAATGGCCCCAAAACAGATCCTCGGTGAACTCCAGATGTGAGCATATAAGAATGAGATTTGTAACTACGGTGTTCAAAATAATTGGTCCGGTTATATAAATAGAATTAGAACAAAGCAATAATGCCATCAGAAATGTCATAATCACGTAATTTTCTGAGAATTAAGTGATGCTGTACGCGCTCAAAACGCTTTTGAGAAGTCCAACAGCCTGGTATTGTTTATCTAGACTTTTTTAACCTCATAGAAATTGCATTTATTTTCAGATATTTCATTTTCCCGCCCTCCGACTAATTAGAACAAAAAATTTCACGTCACAAATGCGAGCAGAGCAAGGATACTGCCGCAAATCCAACTCCAAACGCGAATTCAAATCCCTTTACCAGACACAATTGCCACCAATTTACCGCAGCCTTTTATAAATCGCTATGCAAATTTCCCGAACCGAAATAATTTCTTTAGCGCCGTTTTTTCCTTTTTTGTCTTTCCCTCCGACCGGAGCGCACGGTTTTTAATTCCTGCCTTACCTCTCGACTTGCCGAGCTTTCGAAATGGAATATCTTAACGGACGTCTACCTCGCTGCTATATTAGCATTTAAATACACGTGATATTTTAAATAATTATTATCGAGAAGCAGACGTAAGCAGCAGCAGGAGTCGGAATGGCGAATCGGTTCGCATCAGGCCGACTTCAATCTAACTTTAAAATAGTTCCGAAGTTTGGCCAGGGCAAATACTGGCTCGGATATTACGTTTCCATTCTGCTACTCGAGACTCTTCATGTTTATATTAAGGAGGCAAGCAATAGAATGGCCGTACGCCATCTACCTATTCTTACTTCCAGAGTTACCTGTCTATATGGTGGAAAAGATAAAATATTCTGTTTCGCTATTCTCGCTGCTATACCGGCTGGGCTTCAACTTTCTTCGATGATTAAGCTCTTCTTCTTAATGGCCGATTTGAATGTATTTAGCAAGTATATAGAATAAGTGACGCTTTGGTAAAAGGAGGTCTAGAATTCTAAAGCCTCCAAGTTAAATGGATACACGAAACAATATTAATGTTAGACTTGCTGTACCTGTCAAAGTGATGAAAATATAGTTGCGAATGTCAACCTATAGAATTGGAAACTCTTATTCTCAACTAAATTATGAACTATTATAACTACAAGAAGACATCATTGAATTAGTGAAACTGTGCTTATCCACGACATACTTTTTGTATGAAGGAAAATACTACGAGCAGAAGAACGGAACAGCAATGGGAAGCCCTTTATCACCAGTAATAGCCAACTTGTTTATGGAAGCATTTGAAGAAGAAGCCCCAAGTTCCAGCGATATGAAACCCAAGTGTTGGCTGCGATATGTCGACGATACTTTTGTAATATGGCAACACGGAGAAGAAAAACTACAGCAGTTCTTGGAACACATAAACTCACAGCACCCAGCCATCAAGTTTACCATGGAGAAAGAACAAAATGGAAATCTCCCTTTCCTGGATGTTATGGTTAAGAAAACAAAAGAGGGAATGCTACAGCACGCAGTATTTAGAAAGAAGACGCACACCGATAGATATCTGTATGCAATATCTCACCATCATCCGATGCAGAAGAAGACATGAATACAAACATTGCTATCCAGAGCCGAAACCATCAGTGACGAACCACATCTTACCAGTGAAAAGATACATTTGGAGAAAGCACTAAAGAAGCACTTACACTGACATCGACATAAGGAGAGCCACTAAGAAGAAGACGACACTGGAGACAACTACAGAACTACGAAGAGGGATGGCGTGTTTACCTTACATAGCAGGAGTCACCGCGTTCGGGACTGCAACGTCGATCCAGCAGTATCTACCGACCGCAAAGGATAAGATACCCAAGGAGCGCACAGAAGGTATCTACAAGATAACATGTCAATGCGAACAGTGCTACGTCGGGCAAACAGGAAGAGCAATCGACATAAGAATAAAAAGAACACGAGAGGGACGCAAGATTACGAAGGACCGAGCAATCAGCGGTGGCAGAACACATGCACGACACCGGACACAAAATGGATTTCAAGAATGTAAAAGTAATAACTACCACCAAGAACTACGGGAAAAGACTCATCAGGGAAGCCATAGAAATAGAGAAGAATAAAACTGTTAACAGAGAAGAAGGGTACCACCTTAGCAACACGTGGAAGAGCCTAGTACGAACCGTCACGGTCAATGGAGCAGAAACTACACGGTTGGATGCACCAGGGGCGTATATAAGAAGAATGTCGGACCATGGAGAATCAGTTCAGTTATCCTGAAGAAGCTGTCAGTATGAACAGCGAAACGTCGAGCGAAAGTTTTGACACACGGCGAAACCCGCAAGAAGCTGTTAGTTATAAATTATGAACTATAAACAAATTTCAAGAATCCATTTTGTTAGGTAAATTGGTGCAAAACTATTTTAATTTCTTGACAACTATACAACAAGAATTATAAAAACATCACACGATTACATTTACCACTCAAATATCGTTTATCACCACTATTCTCTAAGCTTACCGACACTTCAAGGCAAGAAGTTAGCATCAATGTGGCTTTACGCCCAAATTCACAAAAAATGATTTACGGTGACAATGAAGATTGTCAATGCATTAGCGACATGGTAGATAAACAATTATTAATTTATTATACACGTACTATCTAATGTAGTTGATATATTCTGAATTCTGACATTTCACTTTTGACTATATTATTTCATTACTCATTCATACTTTCATTAATTAAGGCAAATAAAACACCATAAAGAGGGTAATGTTTTATTTCACAGCAATTGTCCAGAATGAATACCTTCTCTTTCAAAGCAATAAGCAAGGCGGTCTTAGAAAAAAAAAACGAAGAAACATTGCAAATAAATTATGAGGATGCCCTTAATATGCAGTATGCTGCGGCCTTTCAGTACGTCTAAGTTATATGTGTTTGCACTGTTTTGTAAACCTTGGTTCTTAACTGACTCCAGAAGATGTAATTGTTTGAAGACAAGACAAGCTGATCTTGAGGGCCCTTACCTATTAGTGCCAAACGTATACTTATTAGCTGGTGGGGTTTCCCCACGCTTCATTGCTAGAATCCTTTGGTTTTGGTGTTCTTGTGCTTCTTCCTCTTGACAGAATATGCAAGTAGCATCATTTATCAGGCCTATGTTGTTAGATATGCCTTATTTATTCTACCATGACCAGTCAGCAGACTTACTAACATTGTGACCTTGGGGTTGGGAGTACCTACTAGGCGCTTCCCCGGAGTGGTCAGGGGAAAGGCCATCTTGTCAGGGTTTGCTTTAGACGTGATGGTTAGTGGCGGTTATAAGTTCATCCTCTCTGCTAAAAACCTAAATCCTAAGGTGGCGGACTAGGCTGATGGATTGCGTGACTGGATAGAAGATTAGTCTACTAGTCCAACCTTGGTGCACCTGGCGCATCCCATTGCATTTAGCCTTACCTCTGCATGCGGGGCTCTATGGAGATGAACCTTTTTTCCCTAGCTACTCGTGGGACTTAAGCGGGACGACACCGTTAAGAAACAGAAATAGGAGCAGGACCTCCATGAGATGCTTGCCACATCTAAAATGAAAATACCTCACAAGGAAGGAACAAAGGGGGGAGCAAAACGGCTGGAGCAGATTAGGGAACAGGATGAAACACTCATCCATCTCCTCTCAAATTGCGTAGTATTGTGCAACTCAACGGTGTTGCACCTGAGAGCATGTGAAATCGTAGAAGGAGATTTATCTAACCTGGGACCTTCTGATATCCTACACTTTTTGAAAGGAATAGGATTGGAAGATCAGCTGTGAAACTGCAAGAATAGGGGACACAATAGATCTTTTAGGTCGCAGTGTAAGATCACAACAACATTGTGACAGTCTTCCTATCTTTAGTCAGTAGGCCTTTGAAAAAAAGTCATGCCTCTGTTTCTATAGAAAGTTTCCTGGAGACTTTTGCCACCCCTCTCTGGATTCAGTATATATCCATTCATTGATGGATTTTTTTAATTTGCGATTTGGTTGCACCAAAAAAACGACCAGCTCCAACGAATGACCTTGACGAGCTTCGTCTCTTTAGGCCACCCGGGAACCGGATTGTTAATCTCCTTTGGGTGCCCACCTCGTTTAGAGCGCTTACATATCCAAAATCAGCTTAAAGTCAATACTAGCGATGCAAATCGCCTTAAGTGTTAACTGGCTGTTAGAGAAGAGAGTATCCAATTTCTATCAAATTAGCTCTTCAGCCGCTTGCCAACGAATAGGTATCTTACCGAAAAAGCGAGCCCTCAAAGCCCCTTCTCGGATTGTTTAAAATTGAAAAATGTACATTTAATATATCGTTGTTAAAACACACGAATCGTGCAATAAAATAACAATTTCAAACAAAACAATCCTATTTCTTTATTTAAATATCTAATAGTCATCAATTTCCTAAAGTGAGATACTCTAAGATCACAGGTATGTATGTTGGAATCATATACTATATAAAAAAAAATTATTTAACTCAAAATATCGATCCAAACTTGCCTGGCACTTTAATAAATTAGGTTAAAGAAACGTCAAAATATTCAGTAAATATTTGATAACCAGAGTCATGTATCAGTGAATGGCCAAACTAAATTTTTAACTATAATAATTCAAATATTAGTTTTATCGATAAATGTGAAATTCCTATAATAAATAGTCTTAGTGTCGATTTTCCAGACAACATCTAAATATTAAAATTCCTGATGTAAATAAAAATAATGGCGGTTCATACAAACTTAACCCCGAAATTAAATTATCGCTAACATAAATGAAAAAAAAATACTGATTAAAATTGAATTAAAACTAATTGACTGATTTCTTTTCTTAGATAGAGAGTCATCGGTAAAAAAACCTTGGTACCTGTGGACAGCTCAAATTTCCAGTATGGTGGCAGGAAACTCTCTGGATCAAATTGGACTTGGGGGCTCCGATAACTGTCAAAACTTGCAATGGTATTTAGTATTCGTCTCAGGAATTTCCACATGCAATTCTCAAAGGTTATTCAAATAATGATGGATTTACATACTATACAGGTGATATATCAATACTTTTTAGGTAAACTTTTGTGGAATTTCAATATTTCTGAGTGTGTAACTTAAAATTGTTAGAAGCCCACAAACAACCGTCGTCTCTCGTGGCCACATGAAAAATGCTCAGTTAAACTAAAATTACCAGTAATCTGCCTTCGATTGTCATCACTGCCAGGTAAGCTAACATCGGATTCAAATAGACAATCAATAACTGACATTAAGATACCGTTATTTACCCTAAATAAATATCCTGAAGAATGACAAATTTCCTGGAGCAAGATATAGTAAAATACAGCATAAAAAAACAGGTAAGCTTGAGTTAACAAATAAAATACAGTTCACATTATATATAAGGCTATAACTAGTATTCCGAGCTAATATGGCCTATCTTTATAGTCAATTTTTACAAATTCAAAATTTACCTGTAAATTAGGCAACCAAGTATGCACGTTAACTTAAAACGACTCCTTTATTAGGCTTTGGAACCTGTTTTAAATGACTCTAAATTAATTTAAATAAATTCGATTAAGAATTGTTTCAAAGCATAGTAAAGATACGAAAAATATTACTTTACAAAATTAAACATCTAAAACATTGATTTAGTTATGGTTGCAGTAAAGCTATGGAGCTGTGGGCGTGGCCACGTCCGCAGTAGATTTACAATACGTCAAATGATATTTACACTCTAAGAACTACATGTAAGGAATTCTGAATTTATCTACAAGACACGTAACACTCGTAACTCCATGCTGCATCTCTTTTCTCGGTCGGTTAACCGAAAAAAAGGTCTCCATTCCAACGATAAAGAAACCGAATTAGTGTTTCAATTAAACTTGCACGTAGTGTGAATAGAACACGACGGGGCTTTTTCTCCTACCACCTCTTCTTTTTTACCCTCATCCCTTTCCCCTAGAAGAAAGTCAGTCTCCTGTAAAACGCCCATTTTCTCTAAGGCAGCTACCTACGACGGATTATCGAAACACGGTCGCGTTCGCGAGACTTGTTTTCCAATTGTCGACGACAGTTCGTTCGACGCTCTGCATTTTCCCTTTTCCCGTTATTATTCCTGTCAGTTCGAGCAGTTCTCTTATATTATTCGAATTTCGTTTGCGTGGAATCTTGTAAAATCGGCTCGACTTGCCGATTCGACAACTATTCTCGGTGTTTCAATGTTTGTACTTAAATAGTTCAGTTCGTAGTTGTGTATGCAGATATGGAAATCTTTTACAGCGCTGTCTTGAATATTGAGGTGGCAATTGTCGTTCTGTCTGAATTGGTTCAAAGTAACATCTTGTTCAAGTATTTCAATGAAACTTGTACAGTATTTTAAGGTATTTGTTTCAACTTAATACATGTCTAACACTAAAACTAAATGAATAAATTATATGTACATACACTGAGAAAAATACTGGATGTGATATCAATAATCGGCATTCATTGACTGAATTTTCATCGACAGAGGGAAATGTCTCATTGTTTTGATAAAATATTATTTACAATCTTTGATGAAGTAATAACCAGATTCATTCGTGGAATAAATTTGTTTTCATTATTATAACAAATAACTCTACATTAGTCCATAGATAATGTTTGTTATGGTAACTATATTTTCACACGTTCAATAAATAATTTTGTTAATAATATGAATATGAATGAATATACAGGGTTTTCCACGGAACTGGCTGGTTAGAAGTTTTCCGGCTTAACGAAATTCCTCAGTTTTAAAAAATTGAGGTTTGCAACAATTTGGCACTTACTTTCTTTCTAAAATATTTTCACCTTTTTTGCACTTCCGGTTAACCGGAAGTCGCCACGAACTTTGTTATTTTAAATGGAACACCCTATATATTATTATATTTTTGAATTTACCATAAAATTCTATGACGATTACCATTAGGGTATCTTATACCTATCTTCAACTGTTTCTAAAATATTACGATTTTTGTTAAAATTTTGACATTTACATTGTTGTATGTAATTGATTAATTCTCACTTGATTTAAGTGTCACAAATCTCCAACTTTCAAATCAATAAGTACTAACATTGTTTTACCAAAACGTAGAAAAAAATTCAATGACATTATACAGGGCGTTTAAAAATTAGTGACATATCCAAGAATTTTGAATGTTGCAAAACTTAATTTTTTCAAATAGAACACCCTGTACATTTTTCTATTTTTGGATGTACAATTAAATTCTATACCGATTTGCTGTAGCATTCCCTATACCCATCTTCAGTAGTTTTCTTTTAAATTAGTCGTTTTGTTTATTACCGCTTTCAAATGGCCGAATAATTTCTATCTGGTGGGCCATGACATTAACATCACAACAATTTATTATTATTAATAAGTATTATTGTTATAATCATTGTTTGTTACACGTCGCGTGTTCAGATAAATGCATATTATTATGGAACTTATGAATTAGATAATGAAAAATATTGAAGGAAGCTTATTTTAACCTGGATATTTTAAATTTATTTTACATTTACTGAAAATGCAGGATGAACTTATAGAGAATTTACGGTAATTATAGGACTTTATTTTCGGCTAATATATCTAATAAAATTCAGAAAACTTTGAAATAATACATTACACAGGTTACACACTGTACGCAACTTTCGGTACTACTAAGCAAGATTTAATGATTCGTGTGACGAGAACGTTTGATGAATTAGACCCAGTTGAAGTGAGAAGAAGTATAAGGCGACACATTAAGACGTCGAATAATAAAATGATTGGACGTAAACGGAATTCACATCGAGCATTTTTTTTATGCTCTATGTCATGGTTCAAGTTTATGCTGCTTGTAAATTGCATTTTTAAGTATGCATGTATCTAAATATTCTTCATAAAAAACTTTATAATTTTGAAAATACTTTAATATATCAAAAACTTTAAAACATTTGTCTGACAAGCACACTACGTTTTAGTGAAACAATTTTTATCGTTTATGCCATTTCCCTTAATTTGAAACCAAGCTATTAAGAGAAATCATTTCAAAATTTTCTGGATTCCGTTAGATATATTAATAACCAATAAATTCCTTTAATTACATTGAATTCTCTATAAGTTCTTCCTGCATTCTCAGTGAATCTAAAATAAATTTATAGTATCTAGGTTAGAATAAGCTCTCAATATTTTTCATTATCTAATTCATAAGTTCCATAATAATATGCATTTATCTGAACACGCGACGTGTAACAAACAATGATTATAACAATAATACTTACTAATAATAATAAATTGTTGTGATGTTAATGTCATGGCCCATCAGATAGAAATTATTCGGCCATTTGAAAGCGGTAATAAACAAAACGAATAATTTAAAAGAAAACTACTGAAGATGGGTATAGGGAATGCTACAGCAAATCGGTATAGAATTTAATTGTACATCCAAAATAGAAAAATGTACAGGGTGTTCTATTTGAAAAAAATTAAGTTTTGCAACATTCAAAATTCTTGGATATGTCACTAATTTTTAAACACCCTGTATAATGTCACTGAATTTTTTTTCTACGTTTTGGTAAAACAATGTTAGTACTTGTTGATTTCAAAGTCGCAGTTTTCTGACACTTAAATCAAGTGAGAATTAATCAATTACATACAACAATGTAAATGTCAAAATTTTAACAAAAATCGTAATATCTTAGAAACAGTTGAAGATAGGTATAAGATACCGTAATGGTAATCGTCATAGAATTTTATGGTAAATTCAAAAATGTAATAATATATAGGGTGTTCCATTTAAAATAACAAAGTTCGTGGCGACTTCCGGTTAACCGGAAGTGCAAAAAAGGTGAAAATATTTTAGAAAGAAAGTAAGTGCCAAATTGTTGCAATCCCCAATTTTTTAAAACTGAGGAATTTCGTTAAGCCGGAAAGCTTCTAACCAGCCAGTTCCGTGGAAAACCCTGTATATTGTTACTTTTATGTACAAATAAGCATGATATGAACGCAATAAAGTATTGAATGATACTTTCTTCGTTAGTTCAATGGTTAGCAATTTTTCGCAAGAACTAACAGGTAGCATACCTTAATGAAAGGTGTGCGCCAGTGATTGAATTATCGACTTACGTCGCGGTCGTTGACTGAGCAAGAATTTTGCACGTTCGGACGAGTAGGGAAATCCCGCTTGATTGGAATTCGGGATTCCCGATAGATTCAAATGTACAGGTATTTAAATGTGTCGCGTAGGTCTGAACATGCACATACACGTTAAGATTTTCCTAATTTTTTAACATCGAGGGGGATGAAAATGATATTTTTTTTTTAACATTGGAAGGGATGAGAGAGGGGAATGACATGACTTTTTTTAATGATAGTACTTATTATTTTCTTTCACAACACCGGGGGAGAGGACGCCTTAAATATGTATTAATCATATTTTATTAACATTAGAAAATTAATTTTAATTAAACATCGAGAAAGAAGATGCAATAAAAATGTTCTGAATCATAATTTTTTTTAAGATTGGAAGGGGTTAGAGGGGGAAGGGGATGATTTTTTTTTTTAAATATTTTTCTTTCCTTTTTTAAACATCGAGAAAGAGGATGCTTAAAAATGTTTGGAATCGTTTTTTAACATTGGAAGGGGCAAGAGGGGAAGTGGAATGATCTTTCTTAATGATACTTTTTCCTTTTCCCGGAACATCGGGAGCGAGGATGCATTAGGAATGTTTCAAATCATTTTTTTTAACACTGGAAGGGGCGATAGGAGGAGGAGGAGGATTTTTTAATGATTTTTTCCGCTTTTTTTAAACATCGGGAGGACACCTTAAAAATGTTTCAAATCCTATTTTTTTTACATTGGAAGGTGTTAAAAAGGGAGGGAAACGGTTTCTTTTTTAATTTTTCATTCTTACGCGCAAAAAGTGGTGGAAAAAATAATGAGATAGAAAAGAAAATTGTGATTACGTTTACATACTGCTGTGGCAACCCATTTACGGTGAGCGTATTTTGTGTTGCATATTTGATTTGCTTAAAACTGCTGATTCATTGTATCGAGAAATTTTCATAATAATGTTTATTTTTGTATAAATTTTAGTTAAAGAGTTAATTGTATGATTTATTTATTTAAGTGTTTAGTTGTTTTAAATTAATCCAATTCAATTATTTGTCTTTTGTATGTTGGCGTATTCTTTGTACGTCTGCGGGGTTTTCTGTTAAAAAAACGCAACGGTAGAGATTTTAACAGGCAGTTCCTTGGTAGATGTTGGCGTGAGTACATGTATTTTTAAATCTTTGCTGCCATTTTGTTTATTCATTTGATATAGAAATTTGTTTAATTTTATTTTGAAAAATTCTGTCCATCAAGGAATTCGCTTAATAATAATTGTTATTATATTGATGTGTGCAGATTATAGATATAAGTTCATTTATTATTTTCGTGCAGGAAGGTAGATTTTAGTTTTGATTCTCTCATCATAAGTTTAAAGATTTAATTTTTTCGG
Organism: Protaetia brevitarsis; assembly: GCA_004143645.1. Taxonomy (NCBI): domain Eukaryota; kingdom Metazoa; phylum Arthropoda; class Insecta; order Coleoptera; family Scarabaeidae; genus Protaetia; species Protaetia brevitarsis. Next base: position 45,140 of record RXPK01001138.1, read on the forward strand.
TTTATATTTTTAAATTCATTTTGCATTTTCAATTCAGTTAGTACACAGCAATACGTATTCATTACTTCATTCTCCCAAATTAAGTTTTCATTCAATTTTAAACTTTGTTTATTTCAACTTTTCTTCACCTTTACTTTACCTTTGTTAAACCTTGCACATTCAATTAAAAAAAATCAATTGCAAAAAATAGTCTCTTAACGTAATACATTTTAATTCCGATATACCAATACAACAAACTCATTCTAATCTCCGGAATAAAGACAACATACACTGACTATACTTGTTTCGTATAGCACTCGAGATAATACCAGCCAATTCGTTGCTCGGTGGTGCTGTTTCCATTTAGATTAAGCAGAGCTCACGGCTAACAGCCAGTCAGGCGGAACTACTGAAGAACGACGTCCCTCCCACCACCCACTCTATATTATAACACAGATATTGCAATGCTACAAACTTGAAGTGTGTAACATTTCGGAAATGTTATCGAATAAAACGTAATTACTTCTTTAGTTTTGCGTGCGGTTGGCTCCCGACACAGCTGCATGGCGCAAAGTGTTTCCGTCGAATTGCCCTAGGTGGCGTTGTATAGCTGCAGATGTAATTATAAGTACGATCATTCCCATTTGTAAGTTACAGTTAGAGCAGTTATTATTCGGTTAACTGCAAGTCGAAATAATTGATGTAAAAATTGTTGGTGTAGGAAATATTTATTTGGTAAATTGACTCGAAGTAGTAAATATACCCGGTGAGATTAGAAGTGTTGCTAGAAGGAATAATTAGTCCAACTTGATTTTTTGGCAATGTGATCCCCAATGACCAACTATATTTATTTCATATTTTATAAATATTTAAAAAATATTAAATCTTTCTTGAATGTTAGTTATATTAATATAATATGCATAAAATATATTATAGAAAATATATTAGGAAAACATTTAAAAAATATATATGTTATGTAGCATTAATAATATTTTATTGCAAATGTTTTCTCAACATATTTTTCATAACTTTTCAAGAATATTTTGCTTTGTATTTCTGTAAATATTTATTTCATATAAAAAAAAGATTGAATTTTTGCTTTTGTACATTTGGTGCGTAGGACGAATAATATAAAATGGGTAAAATATGTATACATATTAAGTAGGTATGTACCTATTTAAAATGATAGTTAAAAGATTAAATTAAAATAATATATATCTAATATGATTTAATTAGTATCTAAATTGAGCGCTGTAACTTTTCTATTATTATATCTGCGTTTTGTATTATATTATTTGTAATATTTGTAAGTTGCGAAGGTCAACACAACACCTCTATTCATTACGGTGCCGGTGTTATATGATTTAGTATTGTTTATGCGTCTATGGATTAGGTACATAGAATGCATACGCGCACGTGCGTATCATCAACGTTTTCATTCGTTTGTCCGTTATATGTTATAGTTTATAATAGTATACGATTAGGGCAGATTAGGGTTAACTGTGTAATTAATTGTTGCGGGGTGTGTTTTAGTTTTTGTGGTGACTACGAGGTAAGCAAAACTTTGAACATGTCATGGCATTATAAGATAATTGGAATGCTCAATATCGCTATGTACAGAAATCGTTTAATAATATAATTGTAGGAATTTTATGCATCATATATGTACTGCATCTACCAGATAAATTGCTAGTTGATTTGCTTAAGAGATTCATGTCGGTAGATAAGCGTCATAACCTCAAACAGAGGTTAGAATACGTTGTGTTGTTTTATTGTTTGTACGTAGAATGTTTTCAAATATTATGAAATAAAGTAAAAATAAGTATCGTAAGTACTAGAATGTAGCTACCACTCCAATTATTGTAAATGCTCCAAATGTATTAGTCGGTGTTGATAATGTTGTACGATGTTTTATTCATGGCATGATCTAATACAATTGGCATTGTTTTAGAGGCTACAAGGAAACGCCATGAGAGCGCCACTACCGAAGATATGAAAAAAGCCATAGGGTTGTACCTGGCACCAGCCAAGGCTAGACTTAAAAATGAGTATTTTTCATTTTTATTGGCTTATTCAAATAAAATGATAATAAATACGTTTGTTTTTTATTTAGAACATTTTTTTGAACACTTGAATATTGATTATTAACTTGTATAGTGAGTGTGAAAAAACAAGTTCTTGCCTTTTAGACAACTCTATGTATGTTTCAACTTTTCGTTATCGACGTTATACATTCTAAATACCCAAGAACAATTTTAGTTCATTTTGACAAATTAAATAGTTTGCATAAAAGATCTCAATTTTCATATAAATAATATTTTACAAATATGTTAGAAAAAATATTGCGCTTACATTAATTTTAAAATATAGAATAAATATTTTAATTGAATATTTTATCTATATTTAGAAAAAATATGAAAAATTCAAAAACCTCTCACGAAAAATATTTATAAAATATATTTTTAAAAATATCTATGTAATATTTCTGGCTGTTAGGGATAATTTTACATTAAAAATGAAACGTTAACATTTGCAAGAAACTTTATTAACATGTACCTAATACAATTAATATTGTTAATACAGAAAGCTGCGTGGTCTATCATAAAGCCAAAAACGTTTTCTAGTACGGTTAACGATATCTCATCCGATCCATTAAATGGTTACTTTGTTGGGGTGGGAGAAAACCTTGTTGCAGTTTTGGGTGATGTCGGACTTGATTGTGTTGGGGGTGGGACTGTTACGTCGTCTGTGTCTTCTTCTTTATTTTTATATCCAGTTACGGAATTAGAAGTAACAGATCATATAAATAAATTGAATAACTCTAAATTTGTTGATATATATAATTTAAATAGTTGCTAAACTTGAGTTGGCACCAATGATTGTGCATCTTCTTAACCACTGTTTTAAAAGTGGCATTTTTCCAGCATGTTTAAAATTATCTAGGGTTGTGCCGATATTTAAAAATGGGGATAGAGGTCTTTCGAGAAACTACAGGCCAATCTCTTTAGTTCCGACATTTTCAAAGATCATTGAATCGTGTTTTAAGGGTAGAGTAATGAGTTATTTGGAGAATGGTGGCCACCTTAAGATAGGCCAGCATGGCTATTGACAAAATAGGTCAGTGGATACAGCGTTAACTGACCTTATGTTGTATGTTTTGGAGGAGCTGGAAGGGGAAAACATGGTTATAGCACAATTCTTGGATCTAACAAAAACTTTCGATAGCGTATCACATGATTTGTTGCTTTCAAAAATTGAGCGAATTGGTATCAGAGGAGATGTGCTTTCCTTTGTAAGAAGCTACATAACTGACAGATATCAGGCTGTTGACATCGGCAGGGAAAAATCAAAATTGCGATATGTTAGGTACGGTATCCCTAGGGTTCGATACTTGGACCGATTTTATTCATTTTATATATTAATGATATAGCAGATTATATTAATTTTAAATATATAACGTACGCAGACGACACTTGTTTATTAACATCTACTAAACGCTTACATGATTTATATTTACTATCAAATGAAACCCTTTCAGAAGCAAAACTTTATTTTGCAAAGACTAAATTGACCTTAAAAAATGATAAATCTAAATCATTAATTATTACTTTAAATCCGCTCATAGATATTAATTCTACAAATGACCCAGTTAAATATTTAGGAATTTCTTTAGATAGTAAATTGACCTGGCAAGCACACATTGACAATATTTCTGGCAGATTATCTACTTGTATATATTTATTGAAAAATTTAACCCAATTTGTAAATCAAGAAGTGCTCATGCTTGCGTATTGTGGGTTATATCATAGCATAATGTGTTATGGCGTTTTGTTTTGGGGAGGGTCAAGATATGTGAATAGGATTCTAATCTTACAAAAACGAGCTATAAGAACTGTAGCTAGTGTTCGTCACACGGAATCGTGCAGACCATTATTTAAGAGATTTGGTATTCTAACCTGTATAAATTAATATATTTACGAAGTCATAATGTATGCGTATGATAATAAGAACGAATTGCCTAGACAGGATGCGTATAACTAAACATTTCTGCACTAATCAGCTCTCATAAACAGGTTTCTCCACAAAAAACTAAGAGATATTTTTTTTTGATAAAAATATCACAGATAAAAAGTTTACATTCTTACCATAGCTTTCTCTAAATAATAATAATAATAATAATAATAATAATAATAATAATAATAATAATAATAATAATAATAATAATAATAAAATAATATCGTCTTTATTTAATGATGAAACACAAAAAGTAAATTAATCATGGGCGAAGTTTAGCTGTTAGCTATTCTTCCACTTAACCTATGATTAATTACTAAATACATACAGTAATGTCTAGCTAATAGGAAATAAAAATAAAATTCCATAATGCATGCGTGCAGTAAATAATAAAAGTACTCCACACTATAAATAAACTAATTAATAATATCATACCTAAATCTATCTCTGTGACCTAAACTAGACAGCCAGTAAACATCTAATCTGCCTTTTAAACATATTCAGCGACATCCGTTTATGAAATTCTAAAATAAATTCATTATAAATGACCACAGCGTTATATGTAAAAGACTGCTTAAACATAGCTGTTCTATGATGCGGTATATTCATAGTGTTATATCTAACATTTATGTTATGGTTATCGCTGCGATGTGTCAATTTTCTACACAAATAAATAGGAAATTGATTTTGTAATAGTTTAAATAAGAAAACTAAAAAATTAAACTTTGTAAGATCTGGAAGACGTAACCAGTCTATTTGATCATATTTAGAGCTAACGTGGCCATATCTGTGGAGAGAAAAAACATATCTACAACAGGTGTTTTGAATAACTTGTAAACGTCTTTTAGTGCAACAATCTAAATATGGATAATACACTAGTACAGCGTATAATAACACAGACCTTGTTATGTCTGTTCGATTCACATAACTTTTTTTTTTAAAGAGAAGCTTAAAATTTCTTTATTTATATACAATGCTCTGAGACGAATGTATGCGCGCTGACATAACTTTGCTACATGTTCGTGAAATCTCAAATCATTATCTAAAATCACTCCCAGTATTTTTAGGTTTTTTGAAAAAGGCACAACATCTTGATTTATTTTAATTTCAAATCTCGATGCAACATATAATCTGTTTCTTTTAGAACAAAATAAAATGGCAGATGATTTGGCAGGATTTAATTGTAAATTGTGGCACACCGAAAAGTTCTTTACAAGGTCTAAGTCTGAATTTACATGCATCGCCGCAATATCAGTGTCAGCAGGCTGGAAAGAATACAATAGCTGTGTGTCATCTGCATAACCCTGCAATAATGCATGCTTGGTAACTTTAAACAAATCACTGGTATACAGCACAAATAACTGTGGTCCCAGAACTGACCCTTGGGGCACACCAGAACAGATACTGCCCACGTATGACTCAGTGCTATCAACAATAACGCTTTGCACTCTGTCCACAAGATAGGTTTTAAAGAAAGATAAAGATGTAGCATCCAATCCATAATAACGCAGTTTTGCACACATAAGTTGATGATCAATTGTATCGAAAGCCTTCGAAAAAATCCAAGGACACCACCGCAGAAGCTCCATCTTGATCCAGAGCTCTAAAGATATTGTCTGTCAAATTCAGCAAAGCCGTTACAGTACTGTACCCCTCCCGAAAGCCTGACTGAACATCTGGTATGATGTTGTTATTTTTAACATACTGCTGTGAACTGATTGTCCAAGCATATAAGTTTAAAGAAATTAAAAATGACAAAATTAATTTAGCTAGCTCAGCAAAAATGAATTTAAAAGGGCGCCAGAGATTCTTATATCTCAGAGTAACTATCTTAAAAAGTAATAGTGGGCGTTTGCAAAATTGACTTTCTTTAAAATCCCCAAAAATTGAAATGGTCGATTCAAAAATAAAAGAAACTGTGATTTTACAATGATATTTACAATCATTAGATTTATTGTATAAAAAGAAAAAAAGAAAAAAAAAACATTTGATACAAATTACAGGAAAAATTAAAACCATGAATATAGGATTCTGGCAAAAAACAAACCTGCATAAGATTCTACAATTAAAAAGGACAAATGGTGAATTCGTTCTAGAAGGAATTTCTTATACCACAAAAAAAATCCACGTGGTCTCAAAATTTCAAAGCAAACTAGAATTTAATTCAAATAACGTAGAGAAACAACCAAAATTAAAAATGAAATTTAAATCAAGCTCACAGCTTCTCTTCACCTACCCCGAGGTGATTAAAATAAAATTAATCTGAAAACTACAAAAAAACGGAAAATTTAAACTCTAAACGCGATCACTTCTAAAACGAAAATTATTAAAGAGCCTTACATGAATATTGTGCACAACGATATAACACTTATTAATAAACGAATTACTAGATGGACGATTTTAAAATTCAAACCAACGAACTACATCTTAAAATTAAAAAGAATTACCAGAAACGGTAACCAAGACAACTAAACGCTCGTCTATCTGGTAACTGCTGGGCCTCAAAGGTAACACTCGTATATATATGAAATTTAAATCTGTGTGCGATGAACGCAACGCATCGCAAAGAAAAAACTAGCAAATAAACTATATACAATACTGGAGTACGCAAAATGTACAAATAAATGAAATTAACTTTACACAACTGAACAAATAAAATACTCAAACAAAACTACAAAATTCTTAGCAAAATTTAAATATAAACATAAGTGAGAATTTGCGCGCGGCAATGCCAAAACATGAACTTGGAAAATTAACAGCATAGAGTTCAAACAACCGGGGAGATATATCACAGCAATACGTATTAAATGTAGTCCTTCTTATGCTAAAAAATCAAGTGGGCAAATTGTTACTGAGAATATTATATAGTTTCCAAATAATGGTTTAGGTTAAACAAAATAATTTTGAAAAGTAAAGAAATTTCTTGCTTAAACCTTTCTATCTGCGCTTTAATCAATACGCCAGTTCTAATTATATTAAAATACGACGGTTATCAATTTAATTCCGCGATATTTAAATTAAATTCCCGACCAGCCGAGTCTCTCTCTAATTAGAAACGTTGGGCGTCGGTCGTTAGCCGAGACGCCTTACTTTGGTCGCATTGTACTTTGAGCCTTTTTATATCTTATTGTCGGCGAGGAGTGCGAATCCAGCGGGAAGATTCCCACAGAAGTAGCAGACGCTCTCACTTCTGTATAAATTTGCATCTGACGGCAGCTGGGATGGCGGGATAATATCCCTTTTATAAGCGGAAGGATGTATTGTGGAACCCCGAGTAAAATACGATGCGCTACGTACTTACATACATATATGTATATTATAAATTATAATACATTATTATGTATGAATGTGGGGCGGTGAATCTTTTTTTTTTGCTACAACAAAAGCTGCTTTATTTTATCGCGATAATCGAACATGAATTTTTAATATGACGATATTTTTCTGTGCTATGCTGGTGAATGAATTTATGGGCACAGTATGTATTGCACACAATGTATAAAAAAGGTCATAGGATGTATTATCAAAAAATAAAGCAATGAATCGGAAAGCAATACTTAAAACCTAGTGAATCTCGAACTAATAGATATATGTGCGAAATCGGGGAGTAATATACTGGGCAACTGTTTTATTACGCCGCCGCGCAGTATAGGGGCCAAGGTACCTGACAGATCCTCGGGTTATTCGACGATGCACGTGCTAATGTGTTTGCTATATAAGCAATAGGTATTATATTCTTATTTGTAGTTTAAAAGAGTTTTCTTTTATTTCAACATAAAGCAAACATAACGTAAAAATAAAAAAAATTATTGATATTCGCCATACCTCGGGAACTGTCACTCACAGATTTCGATGCAACTTTGAAGACTTCATGGGCTGTTACTCAAACATACTTTTTGTTGCGGCGAAACTACAACTTTAAGAAGTTTAAAACGCCCTTGAAGATCGACCAAAATTTTTTTATGTAAAATAACTTTAAACTGTGAAAAATATAAAAAAGTTTTAATAGCGGACTTGCTCCGTTTAAAGAGCCCTTTTGACTGGTATAAATATTTATGTACAGGGTGCTACAATAAATACGAAACGACGTATATTAGGCATATTAAATCGAATTTCAGAAATCGGTGATAATCATTGTATTTGTTATCAAGCAGTGTATATAAAAATGATTTAGATAATTATACAGGATATCAACAAAATTATGAATTTTGGTATATTTCCACAGACCTCAATCTCCTGGCGGTGATCAAACCTGGGACATGCCCCGGGATGATATGTTAAAAAAAAAATCAGCTTTGTGAAGGAATTCATCATAAAGCTCAGTAACAGGAGCGAGTGGGATCATAACACCATCTTGAACTTGAATAGAAATGCTATCAAATGGTATACTGATGGCTCCAAAACGGCAGAGGGAACTGGAATAGGAATATATAGGACTAGAACCACATATTTCGAAAACTTGGGAAAATATTCAAGTAAATTAATTTAAAGGCGGAAATACACGCTATTGGAAAATGTGTTCAGTTCATATTGATAGAAATTATCGAAAGTAGGAGATTCATCATCATGTCTGATAGTCAGCAGCCATCAAGACGCTGAGCTCATATGAAATCAGTTCCAAGATGGTCTGGAATGCCTAGGGAAATTAAATGAACTAGGCAAAAAGGAATAAAGTAACCCTCCTGTGGGTTCCGAGTCACACAGGTGTGGAAGGAAACGAAATAACGGATAATCTCGCAAAAGAAGGGGCTGGAATACCTTTTGTAGGGCCTGAACCCTTTTGCGGGTTAAGTAGTAGTGCAATACTAAAGAAACTGAAATATAAATGGCGCAGAGAAATCCAGTTACTGGAAAAATCTCCAGGGAATGAGCGAAGTAAAATTACAGAATGCATCAACCTGAGTTAACAGGAATACTTTCAGGCTATTGTAGACCGAAAGGATACCTGAGCAAGCTTGGATTGGAAAAGTAATCTGAATGTACATTTGTGGAGAACAGGATGAAACACCCATCCATCTCCTCTCAAACTGCGTAGCACTGTGCAATTCGAGGGCGTTGCACCTGGGAGCATGTGAAATCGAAGAGGAAAACTTATCTAGACTGGCGCCCTCTGATATCCTGCACTTTCTGAAAGGAATAGGATTGAAGGCCAGCTGTAAAGCAGCAAGAATAGAGGACACAACAGATAATTTTATGTCGCAATGTATCATCACCCTTCCATTTATATACACACATACATACTTCCCTCATTCTAATGAGATACCCTGTATATTATTATGTGGCTGCATCGTACATCGAAAATTAGTCTAAAATTATACCAGATACCACATGCATATGTGGTAGTTTTCAAGTTATGCACGTTTCGATGTAAGAGTATATTGTCCCTGGCAACAGGTAGAAAGAAAAATTGTGTTGATTGTATCACGCATAAAATTATAGTTAATTTTGAAATATTTGTCTCACTTGCAGGTATTTTTATTTTACCCCGAACAACCTGGCCTGAATAACTTGGCACAGACACTGCTCAGTGCAATATAATGAAGGAAGTCGTTTTTTTTTTAAATTTAGTTCATATAGTTTGCAATGTCGGTAACTAACATGTCAATCCAGCAAATATTATTCTTCTGCTTTTTGCAGTAGAAATTACCGAAGCATTAAATTTGAAGATATGGAAATTGACTTCTTATACATATACTGCACCCAACAGTGTATGTGCCAAGTTATTCAGGTCATGTTGTCCAGGATAAAATAAAAATATGTGAAAGCGAGAGGTTGTTATTTGCTGACAAAATTTTATCAAAATCTGCGAGTGATAGTTCGAGATTCCCTTGCCATATAAATAGTAAACGATTTATATATGATGATATTGCGAACAAAAAATGGGTCCTGAAATGATGAAAGAAGTCATTGTTTATATGAAATAACGCATGAAAAATAGTCTAAAGGACAAGTTCATCAAATCAATGGAAAAGATTTTATTAAATAACAAAAGAATTTATTGATTAATAAATCATTCATTCTATTAATAAAATCAAAATCATTGAAAATAACATCGTAGCTTAATTGGCTCAATGAAATATGTTATGTGTTGTAACGAACACCAATTCGTTTTAAAACTTTATTTGGTATACTGAAGGACTGGGAGTTATGCATTTTATGTATGAAGTCCAGTAGAAGTACAAAAGAAAGGCATTAATACAATAATGTTACTTGATATTCTAATCGCAAGTGTTTAACTTAATGTAAGTTATTCATAATCCTAATAAATTTTAGTCATTGTTATACAGTAAATTTATAATTGAAATAATAAACTTAACTCACTTTTGTAATAATCGCATTTTATTCACTCAATTCACTGTTGAGTAAGCGTATTGCAGCTTTATTTAATTGAATTGCAGTAAAAGTAATATTAAAAATAATAAGATTGATATGAAGCATTGGTGATTACCAAAAAACATTAAAAGAAAATGTCTAAACAATTAACCGTGATTATGCCATCATGGCAGAAGCTCGTGGTTCATTGTAGGGGAATTACCATATAGGCTAAGAAGGGAATAGAAATGTTTCTGCCTACCAAGTATCTTTAGCATTCCTTCAAGAGCAATATTCACATCAGCAGTATCGTGTCTCAAGTATTATTCTCGATTTCCCCCTAAGAGTTCACGAGTTTAGACGTACGCCCTCTCTAGGGGTTACATGCAAAACTCTCACTCAGTCAGCGACCGCAGTATAAGTCGGTAATTCATTCACTGCCGTACACCTTTCATTAAGGTAAGTTATTTGTTCGTCCTTGCAATAAATTGCAAACCATTGAACTAACGAAGAAGGTATCATTTAATACTTTTTTGCGTTCATATCGTGAATAATTTTATGAAAATTGTGCGTAAAGATATATTTGTTCATATTCATATTATTAACAAAATTATTTATTGAACGTATGAAAATATAGTTACCGTAACAAATATTATCCATGGACTAATGTACAATGATTTGTTATAATAATGAAAACTAATTTATTACACTAATGAATCTTGTTATTACTTAATCAAAGACTGTAAATAATATTTTATCCTAACAAAGACAAATTTCGTTCTGTCGACGAAAATTCACTCAAAGAATGTAGTGTAACGCTACAGAGTAGCATACAGCCCGGATTTAAAAAACAAATTTTAAGAGAAATACATTAATTAAATCAGTAAAAATCAAATTTTTAACATCCCAGTGTCACCTATATTTATAATTTTGAATTAAAAGTGTGCTCTCTCACAAGCCAGATTGCATGCAGGGCGAGAAATTCCGATAGAGGTGCGTTGACATAAAAAAAAAAAACGAATAGCTAGTTACCTCTCTTATTTCAGTACGTATCAAGCAAGAGAGCAAGACTGTTGCCAAAATGTCCTCTCCTTCAAATTGTATGTTAATGACCAGTTTAGATGATGTCGTAGGCACAATTGTGTTGTACTTCAATGGTAATCAATCTCTCACGTAAAATTAAAAAAAATAATTTGTCGATAAAAGTGATTTTATTCAAAAAAAATTCTAAATGTGAATTTGTGTAAAATCAGACATAAATCTTTGGATATTATTATCTCAGGTAAGTACGTGAGTCCGCTTAATTAATAACACTAACGTTTTATTAGTAATTCCACTTTTTGCAATATGAATTCAATATCTAGAAGGTAAATACGTTTAAATTAAATTTTAAAATTCCCGCGCTTTCTGAACGTTCAAACGGGAGTTAAGGTAGGCTTAAAAGACGTGAGAAACAGAATGGCCACCTTGATGGTAAATTACTGGATATTGGTTCGTAACGTAAATATATTAATATTATTAACCTACTATACTACCAACTTATACAAATTTCCCCAAGTAACTGCAAACCGTTTAGCAATGATACGAACAACTTCCTAACCTTAAAATTTGCTAAACGTATTAAAATGAAATTTCTTATAAGTATAATTAAATTTAGATTGGAATTGAAATAATACGTTTATTTTGAGGTAGATTTGACGAGGAATACCTTCTACATGGACGAATTCTGCGGAGATCGGTGTGGTCAGGAATGTCGGTTATCTGATAGGCGCCCTGGTACATCGTAGGTACTTCGATCACGGAGGTTGGCTCGATCAGGACAGGAACATTACTCGGGAAAATCGTCGTTGAAGAAAAATTACCCAAAAGTAGTGGGTAATTTGGATAATATTATGTGATAAACTTTGTTTAACAATTAACAATTATTTTTAGGTTGTAAATTTGGAATAAACTTGGATTTTATCAAAATAGCCGTTAAATTTTACGAAACAAATTGAAACACGTCTGCCTCTAACGACGCTTGGCTGTTGAATCCCTTCGAATTGAAAACTTTTAACCGACTTGGAAGCGATTGTCTTCGATAAGGAGTACCACTCTCACAGAATGTCCGTTAATTTAACCGAAATGAGGGGAACATGCATTGTTTTATACATGAGAATGTCCATGTGACCGAATGGACAGTCGAATGTTTAAACGAAATAAAAACAAATAATTATTGCAAAATTCTGGAATCACCTTACAATTAAAATATGATACAGGTAGGTGTCTCTTGTACAAGAGAAAAATACATTTAAAATTTTTAAACACTTATTACTATGTAAAATTAACAATCTTAAAATTCATTACTGTACCCAAAAAGTAGGCAACCATTTACACACATAGAATTGTCACAGAACCAATTTCCAGCAATTTCCATGTCTTTCTGTTGACATACCAAAGCAATTGGACTGCCAATGCATATACAAACATTGTTAGGCTAAATTTAAATGAAATAAATACACTGTAAAAAAAATAAGAATGTTCATTAGAATTGAACTTGGATCCGAATTTGATCTCTCAATATCTATTGTAAAAATATATCATTCAAATTCTAATATTCATTTTCGATGTGTAGGTATATCACTGCTGATCATCTTACTTCCTGAAGGGAGTATTCTGAAGGAAAATGCCTTGAAGGACTTGCAAATGCAGATATTTCCTACATCACCTGGACATCGTCTGGCTGTCTACTGCTACATTTTATATCCTTTTTTCTATTATATCTAATTAGTTTTAAAATATAATAACAATAAGTAAAATAGTAACTTTACATTTAAATAGTATCGACTATATATTCCATAACAGTAGATTATTGATATCACGTCCGGCATATTTCTCAGTATACTTTTAATTTAAATCATTTAAGTCACCAAAAATACATAATAAATACGCCCCGGGCCGCAGCAAACCTAAACACATACATACATGCAAATAAAAAATAAACACTGCGCTGTTCCGTCGAGATCAGCTGTTATTGTTATTGTAATGTAACATCGAGAATTGCGTCACGTACCGCAATAACATACGAGTATGCCCTATCATCGCACACCACGTATTCCTGCGGTACGTACATACGAGGGGGTGAGAGACCTACTTACCGTGTATTTCTACAGTATGCGTAATTTCTCTCGGCTCCAGCGTCCCGATTTGGCAGACGTAATCTCCCGCATCCTGCGGTCCGACCTCCTTGATCTCCAGGCTGTACCCGTTCACCAGATTGATCCTGGGATCAGGGGATACCTTCACGTTGCCGGCGGACAGTACCGCGATGCCCTTCTTCCACGCCAGCACGTAATGACCTGCAAAATATCGGAAATTCCGCCGTTAGAAAAGACGTAGAAGAAAAGGAGAGCGCGCAAAAAAATAAACACGGGGAAAAACAGGGGCCAAACAAAGAAACCAGCCGCTATGCCCGATAAGGGTTTCTGGACGGGGGAAGATTGAAGGTTCGGGGCGTTTCGGACGTCGTCAACATCGATTAATATTGAAGGCGCGAGAGGAAGCGACGGAGCTTCTGGGAGGTTCTCGTATAATAGCGCCCGTCTCGGCGGTAGCAGCGCGGAGATATTAACATTTCTCAAGTGCATTTCGTAGTTACGGAGTGAATGCGAGGAATTTTCCCGGATATTTCGAGAATCTAAATTGAATGCAATAATACAAAAAGGATGGGCGATATTCGTCGTGGCAGTAGTAAATTTCCGGTTTGAATTTCCCCGTTGCACGTCGAAGAAAGAACTTTATTGTGCAACGTTTTGTAATAATTCTTTTGGTAATGTTTTTTTTTTTTATTTATTTTCGACTGGAATAAGGACGCCTGTGAGCCAGTATACCGTAGTCGACAAATTTTAATTTTAGTATAGGGATCTTGTACTATGTATAAAATAATCTTGCAATACGCGCTGATGGTGATGTTTCTTAGTTTAGTTTAGTTAGTTATTTTCATATTGTTTTGGATACAATGTGTCAAAATACAAATGTAAAATACAACAAACAAAATTTTGGAAATAAATAAATTACAGAAAAACAAACAGAATAAACAAAAACGCCAAAAATATGTATAATCAAAAACAAACATATTCATTAATGAAGTAAAGTAAAGATTTTTCTCTTAGGAGCGCCCTAACCTGTGTTTTAAATTATTTAATGCAGTCTGTGCTAGTTATTGTATCTGGCAAGCTATTATATACTCTTAGGCATTGAATTATGGGCGATCTCTTTGTGGCTGATAGGTAGTGCTTGGGTAGCGTCAGTTAAGCTCTATATGGCGGGTGGTTATGGGATATTGTGGGTTGGGCATATGGTGGGAGACACGACTATATACAGGGTGTCCCACCGAACTGGGACATTAGATTTTTTTGAACTTCTAACAGAAATTTGATTTTGAAACTTGCAGTGTAGACATGGCCTACTGTGATCTATTTAAGGAAAATATTTTCAACTTTATAGCACTTTCGGTATACAGGGTGTTGATATCAACTTTCTTATTTTAAACGAAATGGTACAATTTTTATCAGTCTAATAAATTTGGCAAGTCATTTGCAAGTAGTTTATATGAAGGTTCTCTATCCCTAAACTCGACCGTTTTTAAGATATTTTCATTTTCGTTGATTTTTTGACATTTGCATTCTTTCAAATAAAATCAAATATTTCATGAGATAGCAGATATTTAGTGGTTCTACTAAAGTCGATGTAAATACAAGGACGTAGCTATAAGGTGTTATAGCAATAATCACTGAATCACATACAGGGTGTTCAAGAACGCGCCTCCAATGTGGATACCTTCAAGCTAACAAAACTTCTTTCTTTCAAATGGAACATGGTATTTTTTACCTACAGCATTGAATCCAGCGCAAAATTCTACATCGATTGATATTATGGCTTGATATACTAATCTAATAGTTTTTGAAGTATTAGCATTTCTTGCAAAAAATTGCTGAAAATATGCTTAAATTCACAATAAAGTTTCAAACAAATGAAATGAGTTTTTTTCCTACAAAACACTCTGTACATTATTTGCCTAATCTATCTAAATATCTATGTTTCAGATATCTAACGTTCACTAGTTTCTTACTAATAGTAATGTCTTTTAGGCATAGAGAACGTACATTAATTATTAGATTGTTTGGTAATTTACAAAATTGCGCAGTGTTGAACCTATGCAGTATTAAAGTCATATCTTTTATAGTAAGTCCTAATGCTATCAACTCTTTCACACATTTTCTTCTAACAAGTAAAATATTGTAAATCGAAAGAAATAAGAAAAACATTGAAAGTTGCATATACAAATAATATTTTAGGCTTATTCTACATTCATGAAGAATGTAACAATGATTAGATACCTACATTTATTTGCAATAAATAGAGACCTCAAAAAAAAATACAAAGGAAAATTAAAGCAGATATCCTAAATACACCCATTATACTTCAAATACTGTTAGACCTTACTAGACAGGTATTTTCTTTGTAGCGGAGCCATCTGACATGGAGTGTCCGAAAACAATGCAGCCTCTTGGCTTTTCGTATTAAACTAGGTATTAAGCGATACAGGCAGATAACATAAATCAGGAACAAAATATTAAAAGTCTTCGAAAATGACCAATATAAATGTTCTTTTAGAATAATAGTTTCTTAGTTTTTTTTTTTTAATTTATTTTCGATGTATTTAATAAGCAGGCACAAATTCCTTTCGTCAGAATTGCATTTATAACTATGATTTCCTGCACAATTAGAGCACACTGCCGAAAATGTACAATCTTTAGCAAAGTGGCCGTATTTAAGACATTTATAGCATTTTTTGACATGAAAAGACTCTCGAAATTTGCATCTACGCCAACCAATGTATAAGAAATCTTTTTTAGCTATTTTATTAAATGTAGCAGGATCCCATTCCAGAACAACATCGCAGTTAGTATCCTTTTTAATAACACGAACAATTGTTATAACAGATGTGCTGGAGCGTTCTATTTTATTCTGTGTAAATACATTATCACAGAATTTAACTTTGTCACTAACATCATCAGAAGCTGTGCGATAAATGATTATTTTAGGATTGATTTTACTAGGTATTTCCGCTTTACACCGATCACCTATTTTACTGTCAATATTTGTTTTCAATAAATTCAAATTATTGGGATCTTTACAACTAATCAACACGCTTCCATCTTTTCTTGGAACCAATTTATTTATTTCGATGGATAAGCTACCTGGATCGATGGCCTCCTTCACTTGGTTGCAGGTGACATCGGATATTTGTTTATCGTCTACAGGTTTGACAATTAATACGTTCGGAGACGAAGACGCCGTTGATTTCTTCAAAATATCACTGTACTGTGGCGCTCTCGGGTGAGTAAAGGATAAACTTCTATTTTGAAATGCAACACCACATTTGGTTTCTAGCTCTGCTATTCTTTGTTTTTGCAGCTTGTTTACGTTTTCCATTTCGGCAATAATTTTGTTTAATAGATTCACTTTTTCTTTAAGTCGACGATTTTCCAGATTAACATCTCCAACAACTGCGTCAATCTGTTCAACGATGGTCACATTTTCTTCACCAGAATCACTTGAGTCCGAAGGCGGAAGTGTGCACATTTTACATTCCCATGTCTTCCTATCTATTACTTTACCAGTTTTAACCAAGGATTCTAAACATTTACTATGAATCACGTTTACTTTGCACGAAATACACTTTTGACCAGTTCTTATTGATTGCTCACAGAAATCGCATACTTTATCCTTATCTTTAGCACTGCCACTCGAACTGCCGTCTGATTCGTCCGGCATCTTGCCAATAAATGCTAATATACCAAAAATAGGTATACCAAACCCTAATGTCAATTGATGTAGAATTTTACGCTGCATTCAATGCTGTAGTAAAAATACCATGACTAAATATTACCCCGGGTTATCGATATTTGTTAAGAAAGAACTATTTTATCAAAAACCATTCTAGAGTTTATGAAGGCAACCCTTAAATATTAAAAATTCCTCAAATAACTAAATCTAATGGCGGTTGATATAAATCTAACCTAAATTAACGTATAGTGAACATAAATTATAAAAATCTTATTTCTGGTTAATATTCAATTGAAACCATATAATTATTTTCCTTTTTTTTAGGTGAGATATACTTTGGTGGGATACTAACTTGACTGCGGCTGGCACACTCTAAGCGAACGGACAGGCAATTCTCTGGGTACAGGTCACTTTCGGCCCCGTATCGGTCAATAGCATATAATGGTATTCTGGCGGGATTCTTCGCAAGAAATTTTATACGAATTCTCGATAATTTACAGGTCAGACTAAGGATTTAAATTATTCAGGAGTAATATAGATATTTTTTTAGGTAAACACTTCGTGGAACTTTGATATTTTTGATAGTGTGGCATAAAATCGTTATAAGGAAAGTTCAGTATCAACCGTCGTCTTTCGTGGCCACATGTGTTCCCGAAACAATTGTCGCGAAGCTTATATAGCGCGGAGTGATCGAATATTTATGTGTCGTGTTGAATACGTGCTCTCAAAACTAGCGCCCGCGCCTCAACTAGCGGTAATATTATCTACTTGCCGACAGCTTAAGGAGTAGTGATAGAAACAATGAACAAAAATTTTCCGTTAATATATAGTGTCATCTTAACATTGATAAAATAGGATATCTATATTTTATATTTTTCTAATAAATGTTTATAAACTCATAAACACGTTCCTGTTCCTAGCTTTATTGACATTTCCGTCTTGAATTTTATTTTATGGACTTTTCTGTTTCTATTCACTACTCATTATACTTATATGTAACTTTTACAGTATAAATCTTCTTCTCAGAAGTTGTAAACAATAATATTGTATTATATAAAATAAACAAAATTTTTAAGCAACTATCCCAGTGACCAACTATATTTATTTCATATTTTATAAATATTTAAAAAATATTAAATCTTTCTTGAATATTAGTTATATTAATATAATATGCATAAAATATATAATAGAAAAATATATTAGGAAAACATTTAAAAAATATATATGTTATGTAGCATTAATAATATTTTATTGCAAATGTTTTCTCAATATATTTTTCATAACTCTGCAAGAATATTTTGCTTTGTATTTCTGTAAATATTTATTTCATATAAAAAAATAAAGATTGAATTTTTGCTTTTGTACGTTTAGTGCGTAGGACGAATAATATAAAATGGGTAAAATATGCATACATATTAAGTAGGTATGTACCTATTTAAAATGATAGTTTAAAGATTAAATTAGATAATATATATCTAATATGATTTAATTAGTATCTAAGTTGAGCGCTGTAATTTTTCTATTAATATATCTGCGTTTTGTATTATATTATTGTAATATTTGTAAGTTGCGAACGTCAACACAACACCTCTATTCATTACGGTGCCGGTGTTATATGATTTAGTATTGTTTATGCGTCTATGGATTAGGTACTTAGAATGCATACGCACACGTGCGTATCATCAACGTTTTCATTCTTTCGTCCGTTACATGTTATAGTTTATAATAGTATACGATTAGGGCAGATTAGGGTTAACTGGGTAATTAATTGTTGCGAGGTGTGTTTTAGTTTTTGTGGTGACTACGAGGTAAGCAAAACTTTGAACATGTTATGGCATTTATACGATAATTGGAATGCTCAATATCGCTATGTACAGAAATCGTTTAATAATATAATTGTAGGAATTTTATGCATCATATATGTACTGCATCTACCAGATAAATTGCTAGTTGATTTGCATAAGAGATTCATCTCGGTAGATAAGCGTCATAACCTCAAATAGAGGTTAGAATACGCTGTGTTGTTTTATTGTTTGTACGTACAATGTTTTCAAATATTATGAAATAAAGTAAAAACAAGTATCGTAAGTATTATAATGTAGCTACACTCCAATTATTGTAAATGCTCCAAATGTATTAGTAGGTGTTGATGTATTAGTAGGTGATGTATTAGTAGGTGATGTTGTACGATTTTTGTTCATGGTATGATCTAATACAATTGGCATTGTTTTAGAGGCCACAAGGAAACGCCATGAGAGCGCCACTACTGAAGATATGAAAAAAGCCATAGGGTTGTACCTGGCACCAGCCAAGGCTAGACTTAAAAATGAGTATTTTTCATTTTTATTGGCTTATTCAAATAAAATGATAAGAAATACGTTTGTTTTCTATTTAGAACACTTCAATTAAAAATAGTGATTAATTTGATAAACCTTCAGTATGCCTTAAAAGATGCCAGAATTATTGATTATTAACTTGTATGGTGAGTGTGAAAAAAACAAGTTCTTGCCTTTTAGACAACTCTATGTATGTTTCAACTTTTCGTTATCGACGTTATACTTCTAAATAACCAAGAACAATTTTATTTCATTTTGACAAATCAAATAGATTGCATACAAAAATCTCAATTTTCATTTAAATAATATTTTACAAATATTTTAGAAAAATATTGCGCTTACATTAATTTTAAAATATGGAATAATATTTTAATTGAATATTTTATCTATATTTAGGAAAATATATTCAAAAACCTCTCACGAAAATATTTATAAAATATATTTTTTAAAAATATCTATGTAATATTTCTGGTTGTTAGGGGTAGATTTCTTCTAATCTGAATAGGACTACGTCTAAAACAAAACGCAAATTAAAAGTGAAAAAATGTTATAAATCTATTACCACTTAAAATTTTTACAAAAGAAGTACGACAAAAACACATTAAAATACATCTCCAAAATTATAATTCTTCGACAATCTTTAGGGCTTTCATTTTCGTATCGTATTTTCGCTTTTAATAATCCCATATAACTTTTAATGATCCCTTATAGTTTTTAAAATAATCCCATACAACTTTTAAAACCATCACGCCTATTTTAGCGCATCCCACCTATTATAGCGTAAATCCCACCGCTGCCACAAATTGTAACAGAACGGGTTTTCTTATCTGGCAATTTTTGGGGATGGTCAGCCCAAATTCATTCAAGACAAAACCAAATCTTGTTTGTGGTGGTTCTGCATATTTATAATTGAGAAAACGTCTTAAAGAGAGAATATTATAGGACTAAGGAATAAGAGACATATTAAAATGTCATCGTGTTTAGAAAACGGTGTTAAATCACCCAATAGCTCACATTCCATTTAGTTTAACAGCTAGTAAATTTGTCTAGTCTAGATCAAATAAAATGTGACTAGAAGTATTTTATAATTCCACGTGTCAGTTGGACAAAATAATCCCTTAGCAATAGACATACTTGACTATCTTTGCTCGTCAAATTTAAACTCGTATAGTTTTCGACAAAATAATACGAAAAGAATGTGGACCTCTCCTGACTATTAAATTAGTCAAAAAATTTTCAACAGTTTATTGGGGTTTTTAACACTGATTAATATGCATTATACAAAGAAACAATTGAATGACGCATTACCAAGAAATTTTGACATTTATATATTTTTTTAAATTGAATACCCTGCATATTGTTAAAAACAGTATGGTGTCGTATGCGTCTAGATTCTTTGGTGATTGTGCATTTTTCACTAATTCAAGGTTTTCTGTGTCGATTTTATGTCCGGTATCGTTTATATGTTGCGCAACGCTGGATGATTCAAGTTTACCATATCGATAACTTGTTGTGTGCCTTTTAAACCTGGTTCCGATCGCATCTTAGTATTTCAAAGGGTCAAGTAGTCGTAGCAAGAACACTTGTAAATATATTATTTTTTTAGAGGGAGATAGCAGTGCATGTTTAGGTAATAGGTTTTTCTTACTTTTACGGAAATTATTCGTCTTCGATTGATAATGGAAACCCACGTGTTTCCGAAACAATTGTCGTTAAACGATGTAGCGCGGAGTGATCGAATATTTATGTCGTATTGAAGAGTGCGTGAGTGCAAGAGTCGCTATGAAAACTAGACCCCAGCGCCTCAACTAGCGGTAATGTTACCTACTTGCCGACAGCTTAAGGAGTAGTTATAGAAACAATGAACAAAAATTTTCCGTTAATATATCGTCTCATCATAACATTGATAAAATAAGATATTTATGTTTTATATTTTTGTAATAAGCGTTGGAAATGTCAATAGTTTTGGTCGTAACTAATGAGGATGGTAAAATGTAAAATAGTATATTAAAGAATTACTTTCACCAGAGCAGCTTTATCAGCGAGTTTTTCAAAACAGTTTTTTTTCTAATTTGCACATTAGTCTCTTTTAACTTTTCTTGATATTCCGGTAAAAGTCCTTCTATAAAGATATTAATGCACTACTGCCTTTATTTTATAACTCATAAACACGTTTCTGTTTCTAGCTTTATTGACATTTCGGTCTTGAATTTAGTTTATTATATGTAAATTTTACAGTATGAATGTTCTTCTCATAAGTTGTAAACAATAATATTGTATTATATAAAATAAGCAAAAGTTAAAACAACTATTCATTACTGTTTTATAAAAAAAAAGTGGGAACATAATTTAACAAAGCCGATGTGCATGGACGAAACGTAAACATAAGATTTTTAACTTTAGTTCAGAATTTTATTTATATTATCCGCTAAAACCACGTTAATCCAAGGAAATTATGCAACCGGAAAAGTTTAGTGTAAAATGTACACACATCTACTATGGTTAACAATTGTATTACGGGGGAACAAAATATGATTACAAAACGCAACATCCCCTACATATTTGTTGACATACAAATATTTATACATGCGGGAATAACTGTAAATAGCAAACATTGAACTCGCGATACGACAAAACCAAAAATTCGCCGTTTTAGGTGTGGTTACATGGCGCCCTTATCCTGTTCACCGAAACGCCATCGAAATATTACAACAATGGGATAAATTTATTAGAACATTATCGCATGGTACAATGGCACCAGTCGATATTGCTGTTGCCGTGTTGGCGGTCACGGAAAATCCACACAGGGATTTTATTCAATTTTCAATAAATCCGTAATATGAATATTAATACATAAAATGGAACAGCCGAACCGTGAATTGCGCTTTTGTATATCGGGTTTTCGTTTGTATCTATTTTTTATCATTCAAATGAATAATCCATCGTTATTTATTTTATACCTGTTTACGATGGGAATATCGCTTCTTGGTTACATTTTCTTTCCTCGGTAAAAGCGTATGAAAAATTGATTATGTCAACGTCAATTTCCCGTCTGCCCCTATTAAACTTTAATTTTGATGTCTTTGTCCTACATATAACAAAGATATGTTCAAGGTATAGACCGAAATAAAATCCATTATGACATGTCAAAAATTTACCTTTTTCCTTAAACAATCTGAATGAAATTCACTCATTTATGCGTGTCCATTACTTAGTACATGCTTCTATACTTAGATAATATTAAAGCTAGTTTTAGTGAATTGGAAATTGTAGGGTAGGTAGCTGAAAATGTTGAATAATTGAAAAACGATATTCTCTAAATTGATTTATGAATTATTTTAGTTACTGAATAACGGGTTAATGACCGATAAAAGAAGTCAACGCATTCTAAGTATCTAAAAAAAAAGGTATGTACAATACAATAAAATAGAAGTCGGTTAAATGTTGCAAATAGATATTGCAAATAAGTGACAGTATGAAGTTATGACAGGAGTGCGTCAAGGGTCAGCTTTGGGTCCTGATCTTTGAAATATACATATCTCAAGACCGTGTAATTCACATGGATAAGTCAGATGAATCAAAAAATATAGTTGCGCATAAATATCGATGCACATGATTCATGACGTTTTATGATCATCACATTACCAACTTTAAAATACGAATTTGCCATTGTTTATAAAATACGTGTAAATTGTGTTTTATAATTAATATCTTAAGGCGTAAATGATTCAGATTGCACCAATTCAATTAAATTGATTTAATTGAATTGGTGTAAATTAGTGAATTACTGATAACAATAAATTATTATCGTCAGTAAATATATTGGTCTTTTTACATGTTATTTTCTTATTAGTTTAAAGTGACTTACTTAAAATAAGTAAATATTTCCTACTAAACGTAATAAAGTCACTAACAATAAATAATACTTCCATAATTGCTCATTCAGGCATTTGGGTATTTTTATAAATCTAATATGAATATTAGTTTAAAAAACTCAATTAAAAACTAAAATTTCTCGCATAAATGAATCTCAATTTCTAATAAACTACATAACTAGGTACTCTCATTTAATCAAACATTGTTTCTAAGTTATTACTAATTTCCGTTGCCAGGCCAATATAAAATTCAATCTCTGCTCTTCTGTGTAAAATCAGTTTTGGAAGTTTATAATTAAAAAAGTTGAAACGAAACACGATCCCGTTGAAAATGGACCGTTTTTTCCGGATATTGTGTTTCACAAAGACACTGCTAGCCTATGTATTGTCGTTAATAAAATCAACAAACAAACCTGTAATAAAATCTTTATTTTAGAGATACGCGTAAATTAAGAAAATAATTTCTATAAAAAGCGATCATATTATTTTGTTACTTCTAGTTTATTAATTTAACACACCCGTTAATTTCACTTAAACAATAAGTACTCTTCAATTAACAAAGTAAATATTATTAAGTAATAAAGATTACTCTAATCACAATTTGTTACGATTTTTCCTTTCACTTACCTCGTTTTCGTTTATGTCGAGTTCATCTCCTTCACGGCTAGCTTTTCGACAGTTTTGTAATTCTATTTCCTTCTTTTACCTTGAGAGATGCTCCTGCGTCTTGTAGTTCACTAACGTGGACAACATTAGTTAATTTTGGTTTTTGAATTGTATTTCTTTCCCCTGTTAGAGCGGACTTGTTGGTAGTTTTTTGGGTTTCCGAAGTGTGTGTCTGACGCACAGTTAGAATTTGTATGTTTTATTTTTCATTTACTTACAGATAAATTCTTATACTTAAAACGGTCCTAGATTTTCGTTTAATTTCTTGAATTCATGTGTTAAGCTAGGTTGGTGACATTCTTGGTAGGGTTGGGTCAGTCTGTTTTGGCACAACAACGTTATTTTTTTCACGTTGTCATTATCGGTTCCACGCTTCGATTCGTTTGATCGATCGCTGTTTCATCTGGATCCGCTTATCTGTGTTTACACCTTTTCGACGTTAGAGGGCACCTCTATGTCCTTATTCTTGTTTTAATTGGTTGTCTTCTTAATGGTATGTTTGACGTACTCGTTTCCGTTTTCCTGCTTCTTCTTCGGAATTGAGAGATGCGTTCTCACGAGTGAATCTTCCTGTCCTTGGGAATTTTGGATATTTTCACACATTTGTGGATTTTATTGGAAGTTTACTTGAAATAATCATTGGCCGTATCTTCGCTTGTGTTGACGTGGAAATTTCGTGATTTCGACGGCGGATGTATCTGATATTTTGGGATATAATTTGAGAACCACGCGTCTCCAACGCCATTTTGTTTCTTGTTTCTTTTCTTCGTTGAAAAACCTCGTTAGTTAACGGTAAGCCAAATTTTGTTACTTCTTTTATTTTACTAATTTTGGGTTTGTGTTGTTTTAGAGGTTTTTTTGATTTCCCTTATTCTTAACTCTGGAATCTTCCCTTCGTCTAGTGTAAGATTTTGAATTACCCACGTGCGGCTGAGAATTTAAGTCCTTCGGAGAACCCACCTCCTTCGGAATTCACACTGGGCCACCTGTTTTGGCTGCTGCCGAGTCAGTCCGGCCCAAGCTTCGCCTTGACTGTCCGTATAGGAGAGGATCTCCACACCCCGCTAACAGCCGATCGACGACAAAGCTAAGTTGCACGCGATTTTAGTAATCTCTCTCTCGTATAAAATTTAGTGATAGAAAACTACCCCCGATCATTTATCTTTTTTGTGTTTTCTTTCACGATCCTGTAAATTTCACATGTTATATCCTGAATCGGGGGGTGCTACTTGTTACTAACTCGGCAGAATATTTCAAATTCAGTACAATTATTTACTTATCTTTTCATTTACTTATCAAATTCAGTATAAATGCTTTAAACACCAACCGATTGAATATCGGCTTGTCATATACAGGGTGATTTATTCACCATTAATGTAATCGACTCAAAAATTTAGTTTTATTTTTGCTTTTGTAATTGTAACAACGTTTTCTTGAATTTCAATTAACTTATATCGTAGAATTATTTGTGTAAATCAATGTGAATTGATTGTGTTGGCCAAAGTGTTCGGTGTTTGCGTCCTACCGTAGGACTGTCTGTTACTATCTCAATATTTACCGTCTATATATACCCGCCGTTACCGTTTAATAATATTGAGTATGATATATTTTCTTTTTGAATTGTATGTTACATCTAACAATAAAATTTTAATTGTCTTGTCAGTAATTTCATTCTTTTGTATGGGCTTTTGCAAACCGTTTTACCCCTCGATTTTCATTTATCACCGTGGATTCCTGCTTATCTTGGGGGCATCACAGGGTAAGTAAACCTAAGCAGGTGGCGCCGAAATTTTATCCATCTGAATTCTTTGCTTTCTTTTCACCCTACATGATTGCCAAATATCAACCCTTTTATTTGAAGATTGATAAAGCGGAGGTTTCATCACCTTTACTTGTATTTACAATGAGTGCTATCCGTTAAAATTAGTTAATATTAATTGCAATACCCGTAAGAATACTGTACGCGATTCTAAATTAAGTGAATGTAAAAACAGGTTGGATATACTTTTAATGTTGTGCAGATCAGATTCTGCTTATAAAGAACTATACAATAAGACAAAAAACGAATATGACGGTTTGTTAAAGAGTAATCGGGCAAGTGAATACGAGAAAAGACTTGCCAACACAGAAAATAAAGTGAAATGTATGTGGACTATATGCCACGAAATATTAGGGAAGCAGCAAGCGGTACCAAATTGTCAGATTGAGGGTAATCCTGGCGAAATTCCTTCACAATATAATAGATTCTTGCTTTCAGTTATTCCGGAATTGATCAAAGAGTTGAATGATATCCCTTTTCATTGTGACATTCCACCCAAATAATCAGTCTATATATTTAAAACCCGTCTCTCCCGAAGAAGTATGTTTCTTTGCAACTAAAATAAAGAATAAGCTTACAAGTGGTATTGATGACATTCCAGTGGCTATAGTAAAAAAAGTTATTCCGGAGATGAAGGATGTCTTGTGCGTACTTATAAATAATAGTTTCGGGCAGGGGATTTTTCCAGACGGATTGAAAATTGCAATAATAAAACCTTTATATAAGAAAGGCGACTCTACATTGTTGGAGAGCTATAGACCGATAAGCATTTTGACTGGATTTTCAAAACTGTTTGAGTTAGCTATCTCGCAATGACTAATTAACTTCATGAAGGAATGTAACTTCTTCAACAACCATCAACATGGGTATGTAGGCGGAAGATCCACGCACACGGCAATATTCCATTTTACGCAGATGGTTTTAGATCGGATGGAGCGGGGTGAGTTGATAATGGGGCTTTCTCTAGATTTAAGTAAAGCGTATGACTGTGTTAATATTGAGCTGCTGCTGCATAAATTACATCTTTATGGGGTAAGAGGACGGGTTTTAAAACTTTCCAGTCGTACCTTACCAACAGACAACAAAGGGTGGATATGTATATAAACGACACTATGTACACATCCAAGGTTCTAACAAAAACTATTGGTATAAGCCAGGGAAGCATATTGGGTCCGCTTCTTTTTCATAACATTTGTGAATGACATCGTTATTGACACAGCTAATTCTCATTTAAACATTTGTTGTTATGCTGATGACACTAGTCTAGTGGTGGGAAGTGGATCCGTTCAGGAACTGCAGATTGGCTGTTCTAATGCTGTTGCAGTGACGCAGAGCTGGTTTCAGCAAAATAAACTGAAATTAAATGATGAAAAAACAAATTGTGTATTATTTAGTACAAAACAACGAAAGATAGAGAAACCAGGTGCTATAAAACTTGATAACAAAGAAATTGAAGTAAGTAACTACGTAAAATTCCTAGGTGTTTATATTGATGAATTCTTTGACTGGTTAAAGCATATTGACTCACTGTTAAAAAAATTAAACTCTGTTTGCTATGGAATCAGAATCCTTAGCACTTACATGACTGAGAATTGTGCCAAAACGGTATATGTTGCGAACTTCGAATCACTCTTGCGTTACGGCATTATATTCTGGGGGAGTAGCGGGCGCCTATAGAATGTTTTTGTCACACAGAAAAGGGTTATCAGGATAATAAAGAAAATGAAATTTAGACAAACTTGTCGTGGCGTTTTTAAGAAAGCAGGTTTACTTACTGTTTATGCTTTGTATATATATATATGAATGTATAATGTTTTTTATCAATAACAGACATCTTTATGATGTACAAGAGCAAATGTATTATTCTACGCGCTATTTACGATACAGTTACCTAACGCATAGGCTTACTTTAACAGAAAAACACCCAAGTTACACGGGCATAAAGTTTTTTAATAATTTGCCAAAGAGGTTGATTGATATATCGCAACCGAAAATGTTTAAAAAGGAGCTTAAATTGTTTTTGTTATCATTATGTATATCATATAGTTTAAATGATTTTTTTATTAAGCCATGATTTTCCGTCTCATTTCTTCACTCTGACGCTTTTCATTTAGAACTTTATATTTTTTGTAAAGTTTTCTTTATGAAATAAAGAATGTATTATTATTATTATTTTCTATTCATTTGAATTCTTGCCTCGCGATTTTTTCCGGTACTCTACCGTCGCTTTCGGCGCCGGTAAATTAGGTAACAAATTGTAGTTAATTTAATGTAATTATTATGTTCAAATTACTTTTTTTTCTAAACCCAACCCACTTTTGTGTAAACAGGTTTTTTGATCTATCCATTATTATTATGGCGAAGTTTTCTACCCATATAGTTAGCTACGTTCAATAAAAAAAAAACATAATGTGTATATTTGGGTGATTTTTTTTAATTCTAAACAACTAATTTTAATAACATTTTGCTGTATTTTTCGATCTGCCCTGTAAGCCAATTGACTTTAACCCTAAACCTACCAAGGTGTGCTTTTGAGGCACAATTGATTTTGAAATTGCTGGAACTTTGTAAGTTAACTGCCCACAGACTGGAGGATTTTTGTATTCTCAAAATAAACTATTTAACACAGAATGACATAAAAATTTTTAAAAATATTTTTTCCTATTTTACTAAAAAAATTAAACATAATTTACCGACACGTCCTACCAAGGTGTGTCTTTGAGGCACATACTGTTATTATACTATAAAATGCATTGCTACGTTATTTAAAACTAGGTATGTGGGTAAATCCCCCGTAATAAGATATGCTTTATATTTCGGGACTTTCCCCTTGTATGTAAGAACTTCCAGTTGCATATGAAGGGGAATTCCCTAAATGCGTTTTGCTAAAACAGTCAGCTTACAAACTGCATTGCTATCAGTGTATTTGTGACTTTCCTAACGAACGTATTGGCCATTTTAGGTGTCTATTGGTTAATTGTATTTCTTTTACCTAGTAGAAAGTATAGTATAGACCAGGTAAGCAAAATAAAGTTTTGATTGACCCCAGTAAAAATGGATTGGTTGTTTTATGCTTATTTGGTTTTGAAATTTATGCAGAAAGTATGACCGATTGGTTGACTGACCGACGCCGGCCACTAACTGAAAAGGAGTTGCTCGATGCATTGTACGAAAGTGATGAGGATTTGGGAAGGAATGTAAATGATGGTGAAGATGAAGAAGAGCCAAATGACGAAACCTCTTCTAGTGAAGCGGATTATCATGAAACTGGCGATGAAGAAAGCGATGAACAAGAAGGAAGTGACGATAGTGATGCTAATGATGAACCTCCCAGCCATTCGCAAACTTTTATTGGAAAAGATGGTACCGAGTGGAATGCCACGCCGATTGCCAAGGGAAAAACACGTGCACACAACATAATTACAACAGCTTTGAACAAAGTGAAACTTCCACCTGGAGTGCATGTTGATACTCCTTGTGACACATTCAATTTGTTTTTTGATGATACGGTTATTGGTATTGTGGTTACTTTCAGTAATAAGGAGGCTGTTCGTATTCTTGGCGATTTGTGGAAACCAGTTGACGACGTTGAAATCCGTGCTTTCTTGGGCCTTTTGATTACTGCTGGAAAAAATAAACAAGGAATGGTGGACTATAATGAGCTATGGAATCCTTTATATGGAAATCCTGTTATCGAGCGTGTATGTCACGAAATAGATTTACCCAATTACTAAGATTTATTCGTTTTGACGATAAAGCGACCAGAACCCTCCGAAGGCAAAGGACAAGTTGGCACCAATTAGAGACCTGTGGGACCGTGTTAATACAAACTTGCTGAAATATTATCTTCCTGGCAGTAATTAACCATCGATGAACAACTGGTGCCTTTTAGAGGTCGTGTATCTTTCCGACAGTACTTGCCAAGCAAGCCAGATAAGTACGGTATGAAAATTTGGTGGATATGCGATAGTGGAACTAGTTATCCGTTACGTGGTATACCGTACTTAGGAAAAGAAGGTCTCAACAGAGCAGAAAACTTAGCGCAAAAGGTGGTTGAAGACCTTTGTGAACCTTTTCTAAGAACCAAAAGGAATATTACGTTCGACAACTTCTTCACCAGCTACGAGCTTGCATCCAGTTTGCTTACCAAAGGCCTAACTTGTGTAGGAACGCTCAGAAAAAATAAGCGCTGCATACCACCAATTTTTTACCTCACAGGCGACGGAATATTGAAAGCAACTTGTTTGGTTTTCAGAAGACAATGACTTTGGTATCTTATGTACCTAAGAAAAATCGCTGTGTCATATTATTATCTACAATGCACAACGACTCCACCATTGATGAGGAAAATAAAAATAAATCTGAATCAATAAGTATTACAATTCCACGAAAGGAGGGGTGGATACACTTGATCAGATGGTACATACATATTCAGTGAAACGAAAACTAATAGGTGCCTTTGGTCTATTTTTTCAATATAATTGATGTGTGGGAGTAGCTTCATTTGTCATTTGAAGAAATATCCATCCTGACTGGCATATTTCCAAAAAACGAAGACTTCGCAAAATTTTCTTACGAGAAATTACAACAGAATTAGTACTGGGCAAATCAGACGTAGTTTGATGGCTTGCATAAAAGTCATACTTCATTGATACAAACTACGTTGAATCAAGTACCAACCACAGGGGAGTCTTCGGCTCGAGAAGTAAGAAAACGAAAACGGTGCTATATTTGCCCATCAAAGAAAAGCAGAATGTCAACACAGTTATGTGATAAGTGTAAGCAAACGGTTTGTGGTGAACATTCAGAGAAAATACTCACGTGCACAAATTGCAAACTACATAAATAACTTTCAAATATTTTACTATCTTGTACTATTTTTAAATTATATCTTCTGACACACAATATTCTTTCTATATGTTTTAATCTTACTGTATACCTACTACATGAAATAAATAATGCATATTTTGCTATTATTTACATCAACAATGTGTACAAATAGATATGTGCCTGTGAGGCACACCTTGGTAGGACACGTTACGATAAAACGTTGGTAGGACTAGGGTTAAGATGGTCTAAGTGTGCCCAGTCTAGATGTCAAACATGCATCAACGTTTGGCAGTATTTACTTTACAATTGCACAACTATAATAAATAAAATACCCATTTGTTTCACACTTAGTGGACCACACTGTATGTAAATAAAAATTTATCGCATTAGCTGCTACTGCAAGATAATTTAATAATGTGAACATGAACTGTAACCCTTTACTAAATGCATTGCGATTACATTATTGCTTCCATATGTGCATACATACATACATTCAATATAATATATCGTAGATATATGTACAGACTGTATGCAATATATTCCCATTTGCAATGTCGAAGTTACATTCGCCGCCCGTAACCACAAATTTTAATTACAATCGGCAATAATTAATCAGCCCGACTAGACAAATAATCATAATATCCACCTAGCAAACACGGCCCGCACCCGGCAACGCGGCCGTCCGAACACGCGCCCGTTTTCATCTAATGCGATAAGTTAGGGCATAGAGGGCGCCACCGACGCTGCATTAACTGTAATGGCGCACATTAGTGTCTCTAAGTGAGCCGGTTATTATCAGAAACTAACTGCATTAACACCGGAACTATTATTGAATGTGTACACAGCTGCGACGCGAATACCTGTCGTTCATTGATTAATAAATTTTAAGTTATTGCCCGAAACTCGGCGCGTCCCGGTCCCGGGGATGCCGTTATTAAACTGACTCGGTGCCGCTCGTTTAATGGCGCCCAATCTTAATGTACTAAAAACCTGGGATGTTCGAACAGGATAGATAGTGGGGTGGGAATGAGCGTCGGTTTAATTTCGATTGAAATCGCTGAGGGGTGTTTTACAGTATCGATG
>RXPK01001139.1:0-139812 GCA_004143645.1 Protaetia brevitarsis
TGGTATAGGATAAGTCAAAGAATTCTAACCAAGAAATGATAATACAAAATAGCAATTAATACTAGAGGTTTAGCATTACAAATAAAGTGATATGAAAATTAGGATGATTTAAATACTCATTCAAGGAATAATAGCACTTACTAACTAAAAAATCTCTTAGTGCATTTTTAAAAGAATTAATATTATTGAGTAACTTAATTTCAGGTTTTAATGAATTATATAATTTAACACCAATATAAAGAGGATTGCTTTCGTAAGTAACAAGTTTATATTTTGGAATAATAAAATCATCATCAGCATTACGTGTAAAGTAGTTATGAAAATCCTTATTTTGTTTCAAATTAGGTTCGATGTTTTTAATAAGTATTAGTATTTCATAAATAAATAAGATCGGTAAGGGCATAATACCTAAACTTTTAAACAAAGTACGACATGACTGACCACGTGGCACTCTCGACATTATGTGAATAGCTCTTTTTTGTAGCGAATACTTTGAGAATAGCCCCCCCAGAATATAAGACCGTACCTCACCCAAGTTTCGAAACATGTGTAGTAATACGTTTTAGTGATATGTATGTTTGTTACTTCCATTAATCACGTAGCAGGCTTGTGATAATTTGGAGCATAAAATATCAATGTGTGTTGACCAACCTAAGTCATTATCGATATGTAGACCCAGTAACTTGATGGAGGTAACCTGTCGAATTGATTGCCCATCAACTCGCAGTAGTTGGCTACAGTCAGTATCTCTTCTTTTTGGAATAAACATCATCATAGCAGTCCTATCGATGTTTATTCGCAAGTTATTGACGGTAAACCACTGCACAAATATGTTTACCATACTTTGCATATATTTCCTTAATTCCTCAATATTAGCAGCTGCATGTAAGTAACTAATATCATCTGCATACATTACGAGATTATCGTCATTAATTACACATGGTAGATCGTTAACAAACAGTAGGAAGAGCAGTGGCCCCAATATCGAGCCCTGCGGCACCCCTGACTTCACACTAAGTTCAGATGAAACAACGCCATCCACTATGACTATCTGTTTTCTGTTGACTAGATACGATGTAAGCCAACATTTTTTTTTTAGATAGATAGATGTAAATGATGAGGAAAATCAAGAAAAACCATGATTTAGTACTGCTTCTTTAAGTTAGCAGCTACAACTTGCTTCTGCTACTCATGCAATAACAATTTGCTTCGTAGCAATCCGTATCACTATGATTTAATGTAACTCCAAAGCCTGATACGTAATAAATAAATCAATCAAAAGGTATCAGTGCTACCAAAACGAGATTATTATTACTACCTCTTAAAATGGTGTGCATATTTTAAATCTTCACTTCATACTAGCATCTTACCTTTCCTTTGAGCGATTCCTTCAAATAAACGACACCAGATTTCCGGTCAATTCGAAACGGGACGCTTTTTGTCGGTTCCTTAGGTTCCAACCCAAAATCCAGCGGGTCATTTTCAGCATCCTCGACGTAAGCCACTGTCACCCTGGAGTTGACCGGCATATCTTCCTCTAAAGTCAAATATCTGTCGCTATCCACGTGCAGAGAAGGTGGTGAGTTCATGATATCGTTGCATCGTACTGAAATAAGGAAATCTATGCGTTAAAAAAAAAGGTTGTGGTGCGAGAAGAAAAATGATCGATCTTTCAGTAGAAAGTCTATTGAGCTTCTGATGGTTTGTGATTGACATTGAGGGATTTTGAGCAACTTCCGAACATGTAAATCAAAATAAAATCACCTTCATCAGATCGGCATGATTTTGCGTGTGACCATGGAATATTTTTTTGCAGCCTTGACAAGTCCAAACAAGTGATGATATTGGGGGTTTTAATTCTGCAATTCTTTTCTACGTTTAGTGGCATCTGAACATTTAGTTCAAAGCCAAATTATAATTAATTACTTAAATAATGTATTCTAAATTGGTTCAAGTAAAGAGTTAATCTTTAATGTTGGCAAAGATCTGTGGTAACTACTAACATGTATTGGTCTTGAAGAAACCTTTGCAAAAATATTTTTTGGAAAGTGTATAGTCAACGGGACACACTCTCTTTTAACCCTGCAACACTGCCTGTACATAAAGAGACGTAATGTTAGCATTCCAGAGTTTATAAAAAGACACTGCATAAATTTTAAACCTGTAATTCTTCCTATCACCTTTAATTACAACTACTTGAATCGTTTTTATCAGACAGATCTCAATTTGTAAAATATAATAATAGTTCTTCCAATATTACAAATATCAAGCATAGTGTGAGGCAGGGATCCGTTCTTGGACCATGTCTGTTTTTAGTTTACATCAATGACCTAGAGCAT
This sequence comes from Protaetia brevitarsis, assembly GCA_004143645.1. NCBI lineage: Eukaryota > Metazoa > Arthropoda > Insecta > Coleoptera > Scarabaeidae > Protaetia > Protaetia brevitarsis. Next base: position 2,340 of record RXPK01001139.1, read on the forward strand.
TGTGATATTAACACCGATTTTTTTCTATTCGCTGATGATACCGCAGCTATTAACTCTGACTTCTCAGAAGTGGGTCTCAGTGCCAGTACTGAGAACATGGATACTGCTATAAATAATTGGTTTTTAGCCAATAAATTGTGTGTGAATCCAACCAAACTGCAAAGGCAGATACTGTCACTGAGACCAACTGGGAATCACCTAATTAAACCTGTAAAGCTACTCGGTGTATTGTTGTCTCCGAAGTTAACTTGGGAGAATCATATCGATGATCCGTGTACAAGACTCTCAAGCAAAATTTTCTTGATTAGAACTTTAAAGAATAAACTATCCCCTAATTATTTAATAACAGTATATTTTTCATTTTTTCCATGCAGTTATGAGCTATGCCATTTTAGTTTGGGGTCATTCCAGTCATTTATTCAAAGTATTCAAATTGCAAAGAAGATGTATCAGATTGGTTGCGAATTTGGAGTATAGAGCTGATTGCAGCGAAACTTTTATTAAACTTAAAGTTTTAACTACACCAGGTGTATATATATCTTGGAATGTATCACTTTTATAAAAGATAATTTTGATAATTACACTCTTAATAGTGATTTCCATAATTACCCTACTAGATTTAACGAAAATATTAGATTACACCAACTTAAGATTGAAAAGAAGTCAAAATAGCATCAATTATTTTGCCATCAAATTTTTCAATGTCATACCCAGCTCCCTCGAAAAATTACCATTAAGGGGGCGTTTACAAACCTCTTTCGCGCCAACATAATGGCAGTATAACATGGGTTACTTTGTTCAAGTTATTTTCGCAACATAGGCGGTTTTTCTGGAAAACAAGGGCATTTACACACTCTCCATGAATATGCGGAGTGAAACGATACATTTTCCATTGCATACTTAAAATATATTGTTTAATAACAGAAAGTGAAACATGCATGAATAGGCGATGTAGAAAATTAACAAAAAATTTAAATGTGGAGCTGTAAATGTAGATAAAATTGCATGGCTTCAATCGGGAATTGTTGTAGAAATAAAATAAACATAAGAGTAGCTAATTAAACAATCTAATTATGATAAACAACTTGAAAAACAAAATTGGGATACACAGAAGAGAAGTTTACAGATATCTGCTACAACAGATATTACTTTAGTTTGGCATTCGTGACATAGATGGCACACCAAAAAGTATGGTTTTAATGTCATTAATTAGAAATACTTCATGCTTTTATATGTTTCTGTAGCGCAATTCTCTGACGGAATGTATTCTTTTGTAGTAGTTTGTTCATTTCTTCTTATAAACTATGCAAAGGATATTAGATATTAGAGGAATTACAGCGTAATGTATTATTCAATTAAAATAGAAATTGGAGTTTTATTGCAAAAAAAAATGCGGGGTTTTATTTTATTTTTTGTAATTTTGCAGTGGAAAAAAACAATATTATGTTAAAAAAGTTTATTTTAAAAATCCTACTATTTCGTCTTGAATCTCAAAGAGTAAAATGTGTATTTCACAGTGTAACAATAAGGACATAATTGTTGGCACCTCTGATGTTTTGTGGACACGCTTTCGTGACCTACAAATACGAAGTGAACTTAGGGGCATCTTCTAGCGATAGGGAAATAAATAATCTTAAATATTATATTATATGTATACCATAATAGATATTATTTTATTAATGTGATGTTTGCTTTGACGTTGAAATATTTAAAAGAATCATGACTAGTAGTGGAAGTTATAAGCAAATAGCTTTATAAGTTTTTACAGAGACATAGAAGTTAACTGCATAATGTATTATAAATAAAACAAGAAAAAGGTTTTATTCACTGCTTTAATAATTTAATTTGTTTAATTATACCATTTTACTACTTCTAACAAAATTCTCCGTTCAAATCTTTTTAGGTTTCCAATATCCTAATTGATATGTAATACTTGTTGGTACAAAAAAAATCATGGAAAAACATTCATTGTTAAAATATATTGGCCTTGTCACATTTGTTTTTTAATAATCTATTAAAGCGTTTAAATTGCAAGGCTTCGGAATGTATTTTCAGAGTATTCGAGCAGTTTTCCATAAATTTGTCTATATAAATATCCTACTGTTTTACATTTCTCTGTTCACTGTAAGAGCACTATAATACAAAATGGAAAATGAATATATTTGATATGGAAAACATATGTAGAGAATTTACCACATTTTATTTATCAGAAAGAAAACAAAACTACATCTTGTTTGTTTAGAATTATTGAAGCATGTTTCCACAGCACAATGTATTGCAGTCTTTGATCACTTTTTATTCATTGTAAGAAGTTATTTTTGCACACTTTAGAGCAAATAAAAGCAAAACTGTATGCTACGATGAAACAATCTAATGTCTTTCGCAATAACTATACACACCACACAGAAATACACACGAACTAGTTATCTAATAAACAGTATACAAAATTAAAAAGATAAAATAATCTGAATAAAACAAATTTCGTTTATTTATAAAACATAAACAATAACATTACGCCATCTTGAAAAGATTATGTGCACAAAATATTCGATACCACGAAAGTCCGTCAACTGTAACTAGTATAATAATAACAATAAAATCACTAGTATCCCGGTATTTCAATTCAAACGCATAAGAGAAAGTGAATACGCACGCCGCGATGTATTAGGCAAGCGCCCCAAACGTATAATCATAAATCATAATTGAAGGAATTTCCCAAGAATATGTTTACCAGATATTTACGGTCGAAACACGCACCATCTCTTTTCAGAACTACCCATCACTTCTAAATTGTCACTTAAACTTTTTCCCAACAATAGTAAGCGAATGGTACTAGTAGCGCCATCTCATGTTCAATATATTCGACAGAGAGTTGCATTAGAGTGATTTAGTTCGTGTTACGAAAATAGAGGGATGTGTACACCCCCTTAATGTCTTTCAAAAATATTATGAAAAAATACTTAATTTCGAAAAGCTTTTATTCAGTTGAAGAATTTTTGAATAATAATTTTAGCGATATGATTTAATTTGATTTAAATCCATCTTTGTTACTATTAATATTTATATTGTTTGATTCCTTTTTTGTCGTGACGTATGTAAACACTTCCTGTACTAGCATTAATAAACTTAATTATTATTATATCATACAAGATGGTAACGACTGCTGTTACCAACTGATGCCTGCTGATTAGTCACCCTGTCCTTGAATCACAGCAGTATTTAAGAAAACCGGTGAGATTAATAGATTATATTTACGTATTTGATATTTGGATATATCATTGATGTAAGTTAGAAGTTTAATTAAGTAAGTGTAAAACTAAAAATTTCTTAATATTGCTTCAGTGGAAACAGGGCTTTAAATGGACAGAATTTATATAACAAAAACATATCTGATATCATTAACCCTTATTCAGAATTCCACCGTACTTTCTACCTCGCTATTATACCAAGAAGAAATACATACAAACACCAAAAATCCTCACTATTGTACGTGGTATACAAATAACAGGAAGTGCACTTGAATAAACTTCAAAACCTGCAGCGGTCATCCTATTGATTCTATCTATACGTGGATAAAATAACTGTAGGGTCGAAAAGGATCTTTTGTGGACATATCCAGTGGATATTGCCTTATAAATGGGGTCTTGTTCGTCTGTCGCAGCTGTCAATTCGTGGTAGCAGCTTAGCAACGCTAGAAGTTCGATATTAAACGGTTTTCCATTGGCGTGCGTCGACTTGGCAGCGTTTATGTCGATTTGTAATAGCCTAATGGTATTGTACCGTTGGTTATTACGTTTTCTGACGGTATAAATGTGTTTGCTTGTCCCTGAATGGCGATATTGAAGTCGCTAAGGGGAATCTTCTTCTTTAGTTCTATTATTATATTTCTTAGGTTTAATTAGAAGTGAATGCAACGCCATCTGTTCGATTTATATTAGTATATTACATGTGATAATATATTTCATATAATGAAATAATACATAATTTTTGTATGTGTTTTATTAATAATTATAATTCATATCTACTAATAAATCATTTTGTCATTTCGATGACTTTACTCCAATAAAATGACACTTGTTCGAGTCAAGTTAGTAACATACATCACGAATAAGTGAAAGTAAGTATTTCAAGTTGCTACCAAAAATGTCATTATATAAATAGTTTGAGTATAATCATATACACTATAATAGTTTATACACAGATACATTCAGTACATCGTATAAATTATAGAGAATGTCTGATATAAGTTAAAATATGACATAAATGTGAATTTTTACAATATATATTGTTTAAACCTTCTATACGTTTAATTAAACCTGGTTGTATTTGCTATCAGAAATATAGTGTTTTGAAAAATGTTTATTACGTCATTTTTGCGCGGGAATTAGTTGAATGACTCATACACAGAGATTCAAAATGATTGTCAATTCCGCTCCTATAGATAGTAACAGGGTGTAAGTATATGCCGCGTGTTTGTAATGAAGGTTTGAACTAAGTCAGTGTTGGAACATAAGAAAGTAAACGGATCTGTCATAAATAAGGAAAACGTAACCTATATTTGAACTCGCATTATATAAACGACTATGGATTGGTGTTTCTGCTTGTAAAAATGAAATGTAATTAATTTAACTTTACTAAATTATGATTTTACAATTCAGTACTAACTGGTGTTTAACTAAATTTATTTATTACTTTAAATTATAACATACAATTAGTATAATTACCAAGTGACAAAATTGCATCTCTCAGTTCTTCTATGGTATGCATGCGGTTTCTATAGATCCTATTTTTTAGATAGCCGAACATGAAGTAATCTAATGGGGTTAGATCAGGCGATCTTAGTGGCCATCTTTGTGGTCTAACGAACCTGTCAGCAAAAAACTGTTGAAGATATTGGCAGGTTTGTCGAGCAGTATGTGCTGGAGCATTATCGTGCTGAAAATAACCTGCTTCAAGCTCATTTTCTTGTAACTCTGCAATAAACAATTCCAACATCTGTTGGTAACGTTGGGCTGTTACAGTTTCCTCGAAGAAAATTGGCCTATTATTCGTTGCCTCGACATAGCTAACCAAACTCCAGCTTTTACGGGATGCAATTGCGTTTCTCGAAATTCGTGTGGATTTTCTGCAGACCAGATACAATAGTTTTGTAAATTGATATAGTCTGTTAGATAAAACCAGGCTTCATCCGAGAAAAATGATTTGTTTAGCAAGTCATCGTCCCTTAAATTGTTATAAACCAATGACAATATTCCAATCGCCTATCGTGATCTAATGGTAATAATTCCTGTACCGTAGAAACTTTATAGGGATGAAAATGTAACTTTCTTTTGACAGCTCATTGCGTTGAAGTGTATGATAAGCCTATAAAATTATAAAATGTAATAAACTATTTCACTTAATGTTAATATTGATTTTTTACCTGTTTGTTGAGCTATTACCACAGATAAATTCCTTATTTTTACAGTATTCAGACAAATACTATGTTGGTGATATTAGATGTAAATATAAACGATTTGAAAAAAATTATAAGATAAATAATCGAAAGATACTACAACACGCACGCCAATGTCGCTAAATGTCAAGAAAATTCATTTAATGTATGAAATTTGTATGTAGCTAACTTCACTCATTAAATTGGTAATAAGTGTAGATAAATTTTTCCGGAAAACAGTTTTTTCTTACGACAATCATTTTGAATCTCATAGTACACCACGAATAAGTAAGAAAGTAAGTATTTGAAGTCGCTACCAAAAATGTCATTATATAAATAGTTTGATTATAATCATATTTTTATACACTATAATAGGCTATACACAAATACACATATCAGATCGAGAATGATTAATGCTACACTACTTTCCGCGATGCGTAAATCAATATTTTCATCCAATCATTGTAATGAAATTAGTAATACAGCGTTTCCTGAAATTTTGCTGTCAAAATTGACATATGTTCTACATAGCCGTGCGTTTCGTGTTTGAATTTTGCTTATTTATTCATTCCGTATTATTGTTTGTTCCTTTTCACATACAGTCTTCATTTCGCATCGAGAGCGTAACGTGTTTTTTTTTTTTGGCAAAATGCCATTTACACTGGACCGAGATAAATTTATTTTGGAGGCATACAGCCGAAGCGCAGATTGATAATGAAACACTCCTTGGACACATCAATCGGGTTATCCATCGCTTCAGAGGAACTGCGAAGTGTTTTGAAGGGAAAATCACCACATACTAACTGTCAAACTGATTAGTGCGTGCATGCACTGTGACCAACGATTAAAAAAATAAGCGTGGCTTTACTCTAATCAGGAAAGCTTAAGTGGGATACATATTAGCGGAGAATTCTTTAAAGTTAGGATTTATAAAACGTGTTAAAACAGATGTCAGTATACATAAAATCATATTTTTAGGATGTTCGGTTGTACACAACTTCAATCCTATGTTGTGTAACGCTTAAACGTCATTCATTTGAAACGGTTGAAGGTCGATTGAGACGTAAATTCCATACGATCAATTTGTCGATCTTTACATCTGCTTTCTTATTCGTATATGTATGTACACTAGCGACACTTTCTAATTGTACGACCTACAGGGTAAAATAGAGCCCATATCTTTAACGTGGATAGTAGACGGATTTATGCAGTAACTGGCCGCTTCGAAATATGTAAACACAGATGTGCGGTCTCTCTGTCGGTTATTTTAAAAAAGCTTAGACTGGATTTATTAATGTGCGAAGTTGAATGCATCTCTTATGTATTTGTTATCTTTGTGTAGGAATAAATTTATTTGATGTTTGAAGTATTTCGAATAGCTGTAGTGTTATTAAATGGTTTTAAAAGGTATTTTCATTTTACAGTTGAACTATGACTAGGAACTAAACCAAAGGCATGTTAATTATACAATAAATAGCAATATCAATGGGTTATTACTTTTATTCATTTTATACGTATGCAAATAATAATGAAACTATCAAAATGGATCGCATGAAGACATTTAAAGTATTTAGCTATACTGAAATCAGTAAAGCACACCTCCGTTATGATGAAACACTTTTTCAATATTACTGAACACATGAAAAAAGTGTTTCATTCAATCTAGTTAATGCATTAACTAGATTGCGACAGCCCCTATGCAAGATATTAAAACAATATAGTAATAAGGATTATTACTACTTCCACTTTTCGTGAAGTGGGTGTTGCGCCAATTAATTCATTAAATGCAGAGAAATTTGTAGTAATTCGTTATTGACAGAATGCATGTTTTGTTTTCCCTGCAGCGTTACCCAAATATGCTTATATTTTTTAATCTAATTAATGCCATGATGATTCATATCATTTTTTTAACTCGCTCCGGCTTCCTTCTTTAACATTAAATAATAAAGGAGATATGGCGAGGATGCATTCAAAACCATGATTTTATATCAGATTATCAGATATTAGAAGGAAAAGCTCTACACTCGTCAGAAATATTTTATTAGTTATAGTAATGGTATGTTTCCATTAATATTATAATAGCAAGATAAATAATATTTCGATTATAAATTCCTAGTTTCAAAGATTTTACCTCAAAAGTCTCACAATATTTTTTCAAAAGAAATACAAAATTTGAATTAGTGCTAAATTGAACAGTAGTGATAGCTATAAATACAAAATGCAGGTTTAAATTAGTAATTAATGATTAGTTTATATAAATATTAATTATTCATTATGTTAATATCGAAAAAAGGAGCCGGGGCGAATTAAAAATAGTTATGAAAACAATCATTGTGAATCAATTGGATTAAAAACACAAACATATTTGGTAAAGCTGTAGGGATTTGTAAAGAAAACAAAACATCTGTTTGTATACAATATTATATTTAAGGTAAGTAAATGAAAAAAATCGAATTGTGCTAACCGAGGTAGGTCGGCAGGCATAAGTATGCGCCTTTGATGTATTTAATTCTCTCTATTTTATAAGATCAATGTTTTTTTCTATGTTTATTTACTGCATTCTTCCTTACATTTAAAGTAGATTTACTACAAAAAACACCGAGACCGCAATCTGTGTTTACATATTTCGAAGACGGCAGTGAATGCATAAGTCGTCTACTACCCATGCTAACACATTTAGGCTCTGTTTTATGCTGTAGGTCGTACAATTAGAAAGTGTCGCTAGTGTACGTATAAACTTATATACTTATGAGCCCAGATTTATAGTTCCGAGACTTTTCCACAACTTTCACTTTACAACATTTAAAGTAGCACAAAATTTTTGTCATTACCAGCAAGTAGAAACAAGTGGTTTTATCTTATGAGGAAATAGATTTGAATATGTAAATTTATATGCAAATTCGGGAGGGTAATAAAACAATTTTTGCATACACGAAAATAATCTAAAATGAAATGATTCCATTCACCGTTATTATTAACATTGTTGTGTTCACAATGCGGAGTGTTTTTAGAGTACCCGAGATAATCAGAAGTACATTAAAACAAAAAGTATATGTGGGAAACATAAAATTCCCCGCAATGTGTTTTCTAGGAATACGAATTTTGCGGGAATATAAACGGACGTGTGCAACGTCGTAAAATGGAATTAAAGCATTTTTTTTGTTGGGTTTTATACTGGAATCGGGTTTATTAATCCAAATATTATTGCTTTTCCATTGTTTGTGCTAAAAGGATCACTACTATAGGGATGTGGCAATTGTCGCAGTGACTAATAAATTGTAAAGTTTTCGATGCGTTGAGAAATTTTGAAAATTGGGTAATATAAATGATAGAACGTTAATAATTTTTTTGCCTTAAAATACATACTATAGAGATTCAAAAAGATTGTCAATTCCGCTCCTATAGATAGTAACAGGGTGTAGGTATATGCCGCGTGTTTGTAATGAAGGTTTGAACTAAGTCAGTGTTGGAACACAAGAAAGTAAACGGATCTGTCATAAATAAGGAAAACGTAACCTATATTTGAACTCGCATTATATAAACGACTATGAATTGGTGTTTCTGCTTGTAAAAATGAAATGTAATTAATTTAACTTTACTAAATTATGATTTTACAATTCAGTACTAACTGGTGTTTAACTAAATTTATTTATTACTTTAAATTATAACATACAATTAGTATAATTATTAAGTGACAAAACTGCATCTCTCAGTTCTTCTATGGTATGCATGCGATTTCCATAGATCCTATTTTTTAGATAGCCGAACATGAAGTAATCTAATGGGGTTAGATTAGGCGATCTTGGTGGCCATCTTTGTGCTCTAACGAACCTGTCAACAAAAAACTGTTGAAGATATTGGCAGGTTTGTTGAGCGGTATGTGCTGGAGCATTATCGTGCTGAAAATAACCTGCTTCAAGCTCATTTCTTGTAACTCTGCAATAAACAATTCCAACATCTGTTGGTAACGCTGGGCTGTTACAGTTTCCTCGAAGAAAATTATTCGTTGCCTGGACATAGCTAACCAAACTCCAACTTTTACGGGATGCAATTGCGTTTCTCGAAATTCATGTGGATTTTCTGCAAACCAGATACCATAGTTTTGTGAATTGATATAGCCTCTTAGATAAAACCAGGCTGCATCTGAGAAAAATGATTTGTTTAGCAAGTCATCGTCCCTTAAATTGTTATTAAACCAATGACAATATTCCAATCGCCTATGGTAATCTAATGGTAATAATTCCTGTACTGTAGAAATTTTATAGGGATGAAAATGTAACTTTCTTTTGACAGCTCGTTGCGCTGAAGTGTATGATAAGCCTATAAAATTATAAAATGTAATAAACTATTTCACTTAATGTTAATATTGATTTTTTACCTGTTTGTTGAGCTAATTACCACAGATAAATTCCCTTATTTTCTTAAAGTATTCAGAAATACTATTGTTGGTGATATTAGGTGTAAATATAAACGATTTGAAAAAAATTATAAGATAAATAATCGAAAGATACTACAACACGAACGCCAATGTCGCTAAATGTCAAGAAAATTCATTTAATGTATGAAATTTGTAGTAGCTAACTTCGCTCATTAAATTGGTAATAAGTATAGATCAATTTTTTCGGAAAACAGTTTTTTTGTTACGACAATCATTTTGAATCTCATAGTATGTATCGATATTCCAGCTCTGCAGAATCTGTATACCTATTAACCTTCATATTAACTCTCAAGTATTAAAATATATCTCTTATATATGCATTTTTATTTTAATTGAATTCGAACCCCACAAAATATCGTAATAGGAACAGTGGCTTCGATATTTTTTCTGAATATTATTAGATTGCCTGCATTGTGTAAATATTGAGATTGAGGTTAGGTTATATTGAATATTTTTGTTACAATTATTCCATTTCAAGTATAATAAATATGTTTACAAATGCATAATTTTCCATTTGTAATAATGCCATAAATAACAATGCATTAAGGAATAAGGTAAGTGTAATTTATTTATCCATACATTACTAATTGTAAATAACAAGCGACCTTGTATATAGTAAAAGAATAAAAACTGTTTTTTTCTTCAAGAAATATAATTCGAGTCAAGATCATATATACCAACATTGTACAGACGGGTATTTTAAATTTAAAAACTAATTTCAACGCGGGGTTATCCAATAAATTAAATTACAATAATAATTTCTGATGTCATTGAAAAAACACATAACCTCACTTTGTTTTTTCAGACACTCGACGCGATACGAAAACTGGTTTTTCCAAATATATCAACTTTTAATTCCTTTACGAATCTCAAGGCCTTTAGATCGTTATAATTAAGACACGCCTTACGCTGTGCAAGAGTCAACAGTCCGAATTTAATCTGACGAAAGACTAATTCGCTTTTCCTTCCTTGCACGAAATATAAATGAAAACCCATTCATGAAGTAGAAGCGGCTTTATACACGCTCAATAGAGTCGTTTAACTTTTCGACGAGATATAAATGGATATAATTAAAACGGGACAGCAAGGGAAATGAATCAGATGAGAAATAAAATAAAAAACTGTGAAAACATAGTGCAATGTTTGTATAAGGTTAAACAGCCACCTGTAGCGTACTTTATTAGCTGTGACAGTATTTTTTTTATTAGGTACTTTTAAAAGGTGATCACTATTATGGACTAGCACTCATTTCCGTATTGTTGTTTATTTAGATTACAGATAATTGTAATAGGCAATTACAGAAAATTAGAAATATTTCTGGTAGAACATTATTATTTAGTCACTCGCGTGAGGTCCATGTCATTTTGGGATGGAAATTTATGTAAATTAAGCTAATTGCTATAGGTTATTACAGTAAATCTTCCATGCCTAATTAGTTTTTATTTAATTTAACCACAAAGCCAAATATGAAATTGTTATTTTATACAAATTGTTATAATTTATTACAAAAAAGTAAATTACGATAATTTGAAGTTATTATATACAGGCTGACACATTTTAGTGCGTGGAAGCTTGATATATCTGACATTATACAAGTTATCAAACAAAATTATTAAGAAAAAGCGTGAGTATCTTTAAACTTCATATTTTAAAATTAAATACACATATACAGAGTGTTTTATAACGTTGTGCCAGATCTAAGTTATATTTTTTCAAATGGAATGCTATACTTATTTTACGTATTTTATTTCTGCTTTCTTTTGCGAGCCTCCTCATTTGGAGTTTGTCATATCTATGTTATGACCATTCTTATGCATAATTTAAAGTAATGGAATTTGTTATTGATACGCATATAATAAACTATACTTAAATTTAGTTAAACACCAGTATAAACTGACATATAAAAATGAATCTGTAATAGGTACTATGAGATTCAAAAGATTGTCAATTCCGCTCCTATAGATAGTAACAGGATATAGGTATATGCCGCGTGTTTGTAATGAAGGTTTGAACTAAGTCAGTGTTGGAACATAAGAAAGTAAAGGATCTGTCATAATAAGGAAAACGTAACTATATTTGAACTCGCATTATATAAACGACTATGGATTGGTGTTTCTGCTTGTAAAAATGAAATTGTAATTAATTTAACTTTACTAAATTATGATTTTACAATTCAGTACTAACTGGTGTTTAAGTCAATTTATTTATTACTTTAAATTATAACATACAATTAGTATAATTATTAGTGACAAAACTGCATCTCTCAGTTCTTCTATGCTATGCATGCGGTTTCTATAGATCCTATTTTTTATATAGCCGAACATGAAGTAATCTAATGGGGTTAGATCAGGCGATCTTGGTGGCCATCTTTGTGCTCTAACGAACCTGTCAGCAAAAAACTGTTGAAGATATTGGCAGGTTTGTCGAGCGAGTATGTTGTTGGCATATATCGTGCTGAAAATAACCTGCTTCAAGCTCATTTTCTTGTAACTCTGCAATAAACAATTCCAACATTTGTTGGTAACGTTGGGCTGTTATAGTTTCCTCGAAGAAAATTGGCCCTATTATTCGTTGCCTGGACATAGCTAACCAAACTCCAACTTTTACGGGATGCAATTGCGTTTCTCGAAATTCGTGTGGATTTTCTGCAGACCAGATACAATAGTTTTGTAAATTGATATAGTCTGTTAGATAAAACCATGTTTCATCCGAGAAAATTGATTTGTTTAGCAAGTCATCGTCCCTTAAATTGTTATTAAACCAATGACAATATTCCAATCGCCTATCGTGATCTAATGGTAATAATTCCTGTACCGTAGAAACTTTATAGGGATGAAAATGTAACTTTCTTTTGACACCTCATTGCGCTGAAGTGTATGATAAGCCTATAAAATTATAAAATGTAATAAACTATTTCACTTAATGTTAATATTGATTTTTTACCTGTTTGTTGAGCTGATTACCACAGATAAATTCCCTTATTTTCTTATAGTATTCAGAAATACTATTATTGGTGATATTAGATGTAAATATAAACGATTTGAAAAAAATTATAAGATAAATAATCGAAAGATACTACAACACGCACGCCAATGTCGCTAAATGTCAAGAAAATTCATTTAATGTATGAAATTCGTATGTAGCTAACTTCGCTCATTAAATTGGTAATAAGTATAGATAATTTTTTCCGGAAAACAGTTTTTTTATTACGACAATCATTTTGAATCTCATAGTATATTACAAATTATAAATTTACAAATTAAAATGTGACAAAAGTGCAGCTCTTGCGCATTTTTCCCGAATCAGTTTGAAATTTCACTACCTGATGTGGTGCAATCTAAAAAAAATACAGTGATATGTAGGTAGCTAGATACGTTTCATATTAAATATTTCACAATATTACTAGATTATGTCCAGCGCAAAATTTCCAAGAAAAACCATGCGGTTAACCTCATTTTTAAATCTTAATATGGCATTCATTTGAAATATTATTCGAAGAATTTTTGCGCACAATAACTTTTCATTTCTCTGGCAGTGTATTCGTTTCTTTGTATGTATAATCAAAGAATCGATGAGACATTAACTGGGCATGCAATCATACGTAAACATATTAATATGCTACCGCAATAATTTTTGTAAGTTTATAAATATTTTTGTAACCATACATCGATCGCATCAAACTTACAATTAGTGAAACTAAATGCGACACGCATAATCAAAATAAGCAATAATTACTTCTCGATAAAGTGTCAGCAACTGAGTATTCAAATCAAGATTGGAGTTGTAACAAAAACATATTTTTATGAGTTTATAATTAACAGTAAAATATTCATGACAACTTTCTTAATGTTAATTTAATGTTTAAAGACTATTGCTCCTATTTAAAATGAAAATAGTGTTCAATGAACTGAGATACGGTTAACCGAATCATTTTTTTCTTTTTCTGTAATGGGTAATATTGAGTATAGGTAGGTATATAATTATACAAGAAGATAAAACACCTCTTCACGCCTCTTCTGCGTCATGTCATGTTCATTTACAAATGTCGCTGGCTTCGATGAAATTTGCATAACACGTTTTTACTTTCGAAGGCGATGGATAACCCACATTAGGAGGAATGATCGTCAAAAGGCGATTTTAATAATATATATCGCGAGGTAGAACTGTGAGTCATTTCACTTGCAAATGTTGAAATGATCTAATTAAAAATATCGCAGCAAATATACAATAAAAGAACAAATTCGAATCTATAATCAACTTTCTATTTATTATTAGGTTATATATAAATATATATTGTATAATTTGCATTTAAGTAACGCTGGTCATCAACATATATTTTCATGCCTAAACTACTTTGCTGATTCTGTTGTTTAGTATCAACTTTATTTTCTAAAAAAAACGACAATGGTTTGATTAGATCTTGTGTCGTTGTGGGTTGTGGGAATAATATGAAAAACATTGGAAAAAGTATGTCATTTTAATTACAAGAAATAAAAAATAAAAGTTAGTTAGTACTTAGAAAACTATTGCAAGATTATTATTTAGAACAAAATGTTTATTACTTTAATGATTGGAAATATCACTGACTTTTAATATTAGCATATTTTGAAGTGTGAAGCAAATATAAGGTAAATTTGATTATTGTAAATTGTTGTTTTGTAACCAATCCCTTTCATTCAATTTTCATTTGCTTAATAACGCAGCTACTGACTTTTAACATTAGCATAAAGTGTATATACTTAATAGCAAAAATGTGATTGTTTTGGATTCTTGTTTTTGTAATTACATTTGTTTTATATATAAAATTTTTATTTACTTATTAGAATTACCCAAGTAACGCCGCCACTGACTTTTGATGTAAGCAAAACCTAAAATGAATATAAATAAATGTTATTGCTGTAAATTGTTGTCCTAATAAGCAATCTGTTTCATTCAATTTTTATTTACTTATTAGGATTTCAAAAGTACCGCCGCCACTGACTTTTGACATTGGTATAGCATAAAGTGTATATACTTATATAGCAAATAAATGTGATTATTTTGGATTGTTGTTTTTGTAATTAATCTGTTTTATATATACAATTTTTATTTACTTATTAGAATTGTCCAAGTATGGCCGCCACTGACTTTTGACGTAAGTAAAACATAAAATAAAGTATAAATGAATTTTATTGTTGTAAATTGTTGTCTTTATAAACAATCCGTTCCATTCAATTTTTATTTACTTATTAGGATTGCAAAAGTACCGCCGCCACTGACTTTTGACATTGGTATAGCATAAAGCGAATATACTTTGCTAATAAATGCGATTATTTTGGATTGTTGTTTTTGTAATTAATCTGTTTTATATATACAATTTTTATTTACTTATTAGAATTGTCCAAGTATGGCCGCCACTGACTTTTGACGTAAGTAAAACATAAAATAAACTATAAATGAATTTTATTGTTGTAAATTGTTGTCTTTATAAACAATCCGTTCCATTCAATTTTTATTTACTTATTAGGATTGCAAAAGTACCGCCGCCACTGACTTTTGACATTGGTATAGCATAAAGTGAACATACTTTGCAAATAAATGCGATTATTTTGGATTGTTATTTTTGTAATTAATATACAATTAATATACAATTTTTATTTACTTATTAGAATTGTCCAAGTACCGCCGCCATTGTCTTTTGACGTAAGTAAAACATAAAATAAACTATAAATGAATATTATTGCTGTAAATTGTTGTCTTTATAAGCAATCCGTTTCATTCAATTTTTATTTACTTATTAGAATTGCAAAAGTACCGCCGCCACTGACTTTTGACGTAAGTAAAACATAAAATAAACTATAAATGAATATTATTGTTGTAAATTGTTGTCTTTATAAGCAATCCGTTTCATTAAATTTTATTTACTTATTAGAATTGCAAAAGCACCGCCGCCACTGACTTTTGACATTGGTATAGCATAAAGTGAACATACTTTGCAAATAAATGCGATTATTTTGGATTGTTATTTTTGTAATTAATATACAATTAATGACAATTTTTATTTACTTATTAGAATTGTCCAAGTACCGCCGACACTGACTTTTGACGTAAGTAAAACATAAAATAAACTATAAATAAATTTTATTGTTGTAAATTGTTGTTACTTATGAGAGTTGCAAAAATGCTGCTGTCAGTGGCTTTTAACATTATCCTTAAAGTACAGGTATGTATAATAAAGTAAAATAAATTTTGAGGACCATATCCTATTTTCTTTTTAAAAAAAGCTTTATTTTTCTTAAATTTCTAATTAATTAAGAATGGAAAACATTACCGTTACTGACTTTTCACATTAGCGTTAAAATAGGCGCTATTTAACCTAAAAATCAGTTTATTAACGTGTTTTATAAAAACTTAGAGATATAAACGATCCAAAAATATCTTATCCTATTGCATATACAGAAAACATTGCCTTTTAGATCAGACAGAATATTAAAAAAGAGCACAAATGAACTATACAACGAATTTAGTGAAGCTACAGAAGCTATAATTGACTTTCTAAATGCCTTTTTTCGTAATATCGACTCGAGACATTCTCCTCTAATTAAGGTAACATCGACAATCACCTGGTGTACGTTGTACATACATCAAATAAAGTATAATAAGCGAGTAGTATCCTGCATTCGTGCACGACGAACACCGTCCTAAAAAAAAAGAGAAAGCGGCAAAGACAGCTTACCCTCTGAGGCTATCCACAAGAAGCAACAGCAACAAATCAAGATAATCCAACTGTTATTATTCATTGTAACGTCCATATTATTTGGAATTTATCAAAAGCACATGCGAGTCATTCTACGAAGCACTTTTTTTTCTCTTCGGTAAACACACATTAACAAGCACTAGAGGAACACCTCGCTCCTATACGCCTGTCGAACTCACTTCTTCCTGCTAGTAGTATTTAAAAAACGAGACGACAAACATACACACACACAAACACTGTTTTTTCGAGTTATTTCACACGTATAATCATTCTCTGCTTGAAATTTGTCGCTTGATGCAGGATAGGGTGGCCGAAAATTTCGCACGTCCAGAATTCCTCACGGGAGGCATAGTTTTTGCTTCGTTTTCGTGCAACAAACGCAGAAGTAAACGACAAACCGCACTTCGACCGCGCTATGGCGACCGTACTGATCGCCTAAGTGGCTGGCAAACGGTGAGCAAGGTGATGTTCGCTATAACACGCAGATATCTCCCGTTTAGAAAGTACGGAATTACGTCGTGTTTTATACTATGAATATAAAATCGTGTATAAACTGGTCAATCGTCGATTTCGACGCGGTAGATATACAGCACACACATGTTTGTTAGTTTCCCCGGCGTTGTGAGTTTGACGTAGGAATCTAAAACGGTTTAAAGTCGGCAGTTGGGATTTGAAATCAATGGAACGCGTTCAGCTAAATTTCGGGTTAAGAATTCCAAACGAGAACCACCGATTTGAAGAATAACGTAATGCATCCCTGAATTTAAAATACAGACACATTTTTTTTTTTTTAGCAAATGATAAGGAAGTACTGAAAGTGAGTGTCTTTAAAAA
This sequence comes from Protaetia brevitarsis, assembly GCA_004143645.1. Classification (NCBI taxonomy): domain Eukaryota; kingdom Metazoa; phylum Arthropoda; class Insecta; order Coleoptera; family Scarabaeidae; genus Protaetia; species Protaetia brevitarsis. The sequence continues at coordinate 19,782 of RXPK01001139.1, forward strand.
GTGCAGTTTCTAGGTTATATGCGAAACGATTTTAACGGATTTAACGTGTGGTAGTGGTGATATGTTATTAAATTAAATTACCAAGGTCAAACCAGGCATTTTCTTTTAATCTGTTTATTTTTATTTATCATAACATTTTTTATTTTGTTGTAGTATTGTGTAAGTATTTTCCGTAGTTTTATTTTTTGTTGGTAGTACCCCACATAGCCAATTTTAAATTGCACACAATTATTCTCAGTAACTTCAACGTTGGAATATAAAATTATCTACTATTTTGTACTACATCAATAGTTATTTTAATGCCTTTACCTTGAAGTTAGTGAATATACAGGCGGGAAATTTAAATTTGGCTATTAGGGACTTGTTAGTATTTTCAATAGGTTAGCTGCAGTTTGGTTTCTTTTCTAAGAATTGTTGGCTTTATTTTATTTTATTAGATTAGCAGTTTGGTATAGAATTGTTTTAGATTTTTCTTTTTATTATCGTGCCGCACAAAATTTAAGTATGTTATAAAATATAAATATTATATCTTTGCCGTCAATAAGCAAATCTGGCAACCTCATCATCATTATTTCTTTAGTTAATAAATATTTTATGTTGGGAATAATAAATGGAGTAGATTGTATGTACACTGAAAGGATATGTTTGGTTAGTTTGCGGGTAATTTAAGTAAACATGTAATGTTATTTTTAGAAAATGGATTGATGTATGTTGAAATATGAGGTTATCTAAAGGAATGACTACAAAATATACACCATAATTGCAAAATTTGCCGAAAACATTTTGATGCAAACGAGCTTAATAGCTCCCAGTTATGAATCTAAACAGCAAAATGAATTTCCTAAATTGTGAACATAATACTGGCTTAAAGACCAATATATTGAAAAAAAAGGTTGATTAAAACAATCGGCTAAGATTACATCAAACAATTAAATAGATTAATAGAATGTTAACTAGCTAAGATAAGCACCACATTCTACAAAGTATAACCTGATGGGTTCTTTTTGTTTATAAGTGTGTATTGTGTAAGAATAAATTTATTATTAAAGCAATAAATATATATAAACACAACGACTTTTATTATTCCTCCGTGTTACTAATTAATAACCCAGTGAACCAAATTTAAATTTCCCGCAATTGTATTTAGTAACTTCAACTTAAAGGTATTCAAATAACTATTAATCTAATACAAAATCGTAGGTAATTTCATGCTTTAATGTTGAAGTTACTAAAAATAATTGCGGGAAATTTGAATTTGATTCACTGGAAACTTCACGTATACTTGTCAGAGTGACAGGAACCTTACCTTTGGTCTGCTTTTGGTTTAAAATTGCTTGGGTCTTCGAAAAATGAAATTAAGTATAAATTAAATGACTATAATTGCATAAATTAAACATTTGGCCAACATTAAAATGTGAAAATCTCAACGTTATAAGTGATTGGAGGTTAAACGAAGAACATCTTACGATGATTTAGCCTTTTTGACATATATGAGTTTAATATGTATATAGGTATAATTTGTATAATGCCAATAAATGATATTATTATTATAACTAACCTCGTAGATTGATAAAGATAATTGTAATAATCACAAAAATCCTAATACGAGCAATGATACGTACAGAAATAGGTAATTTGCTATTTTATTTTAAAATGCACAGCTTCCCAGACAACACACTTGCATCCATAAGATATTCGAAGGATGAATTCATGCATTTATTTAATATGTATTTTTGATTTTACGTTGAAATAACAACAATTGTTTTGCATATCTGCTTTTTTAATTACGTATTTTATTAGAATTGTTCAAATTATTAGCACCTCTTTGCATTTTGTTAATTACATTTTGCTCAGAAAATTTCATTAGATTAATTAGTATGAGGTTTGACTGGCTTTCCATAGATGGCGCTTTTTGCCATGCTAAAATGCTAATTTATTTGAAACTGGCGCTAATATACACCTTTACCTGTTGGTATCATCATGGTTATCATATTACAATGTCACATCTTTATAGAATTATTTTATTATCTACAGAATTTTCCCTGATCAGCACAATGCCACAGAATATCTAATGACATTATGCTGCTACAATTTTATATGATATGCAGGTACCAAAAGGGCAAACTTAGAGCAGGATAGGTATTTTTCGCTGTAAGTACAAAAGTAATTCGTAAAACTTAGATTGATTAATTTTCGTATAAGAAAAATGTTTTTTTTTGCAGCATTTTTATTTTAACAATAACGAACATTATTTGAACTCCCTTAATGAGAGTTAGTTAGCTTATTCTCTGTTCTTGCTCGAATCACTGTAGATGGTCTTTATATCTAATAAAAAAAAAAATGATAAGTAAGGTTAATAATGAATTGCAAATATATTTTAACTTTCAATGGTTAATAGAAAACAGAAAATGGTTCATCTAAAGAGGATTTAATCGGAATTTATAATTTAAAGTTTGTGTGGAAATAATTCGATAAATAGAAGCGAATTTGAAAATTTTATTTTTAAAACCTTGAAATTTAGTATTTGACAAATAAAATATCATTAACCCTATTTTTATTTCAGGAAAAAAGAAAAAAAAAACATTCTAATGCAATTGACTTTATTAAATATTACATTTACAATAATAATAATAATAATAATAAATTAGAATTAACATCATCAACTATCTAAGTACGTAAGTATATATTATATCAATAATATTACATATATCTCATATATCAACACAGTTAATACTATATATAAACTACTGTATCATGAAATTTAAATATCAACAGACGTAGAATAAACGAGAGAAAATCTTTTTTCACTTTTATTTACTCCCACAGAAGTATAAAGTATCCGACTAATTTTTCTTCTTAAGTCTAAATACGCTAGCAGTGGAGCTTTCAGTTCTATTTTCTTTTTGTTTCGTTTTTTTTTTTGATTTCTCACGTTTACAAAGGAGAAGGATAGAATATGTAATTATATTGCTTTATTATAGTAATGACTGTTTTATAATACGATGCAATATATTTTATAAATTGTCCAAAGAAAGTACAGGCTTTTATCGACAAATTATTTTTCACCTCCTGTAAATGAATTTTTTTTTTCTCAAATTGGTAAATTCGACATTTAAAACTATATTAACTTTTGACATGTTCATACTGTCATTATTGCAGGTTAGGTTTATATGACATTGACATTTTGTAAACATCAGAAAGTTAAACTCTACAAATCTAAATTTCCTAAACGTAAATTAATATTAATCGTGTACTTTTAATTTTAAATTCACCTTGGACAATTTATAGAATACATTTTTATTTATATATATATGTATGTAGTAGAATATTGTTGAGACTGTTTCGTTTCACACAGATTCACTTCGACAAAGAGCTTAGAATATAGATAGAATACATTCATGATAAATTATAATTGAATAGAGGAAATAAATGTGTACCATTTTCTTTTTTTTAATACTAACTTTCTTAGTTTTAATAGAATATTATTTATGTAAAAAAATAACAAATGTTACAAGATATATATCTATAAAAACACTAATTTCAAAATTATCTAATAATAATAAAATTATTAAATATTAAATAAAAATTGATTCTTAACAAACAATAAGATTAAAACTCTCAAATTCAATCATAACATGGATAAATAGAAATTCATATACGTTAAAATATAAATAACAAAATCTACAGTGTATCAAAAAAAGTAAAATCGAATTATATGACTTACTGTTGTTGTATCTTCTTTCCACGACAAGTTGTTCTGATGCATCCCTTTTCCCGATAAAATTTTCAAAATTAAATGATGCGAAAACATGCAAAATCGGAAATAAATATTTATTGCGATAAAATAATATTTACAATAAAAAAAAAAGGAACATACAGGAAGTCAAGTATATAATAAGAAATAATAATATATTTACAACAACAACTGAATTAAATGCGAATAAAAACAATTTTTATGAATTGTAAACAAATAATTTACAATTCAACGAGATGTATAAGCGATGTTAAGTCACTCACCATCACAAATCAGAAGTAATAAGGCTTAAGGATCAGTTTATTAATTAATGTGCCTCTTTTTATATATTAAATATACAGTACGTTTCAAAAGTAAAATATCTTATATTGCGTCTACAGGGTTGTTCAAAAGTTTTTATTTATTTGTATTTATAGCTGTAATAAATTTTTAATTGTAAGTTATAAAAACAGCATTATCAAATTTATTTTACATTCCAAAGCATATTGTAGTAACCAGTCTTGTTTTGGCTTAATAATAAAAATTAATTTGAAAATTTGAAATTTTTTATATGATAACGAAAACATTTAAGTATAAGCAACTTGATTTGATATGGGAGTTTTTGTAATCCGTTTTTTTTTTTAATAATATTTTATATTTTTACCTGTAAGAACTTAAATAATTAAAATTTCTACACAAGTAAGCTAATATAGATGCTAATGAATGCTGTTTAAGATTGCAAAAAGGTAAGCCTTGGAATAAACTAAATCAATTTTTATTTGATTTTCCCTATATAAAAAGAAATGCAATCAGCGCGAAATAAATATGTAATTTTTATAACATCTTTACTTCAAATTCCGCTCTCAAAAGTTTCAATTTTTAGTTTTTGACAAAACACCGAATTATAGACTTATAATATGCCATATTTTGATTCAATTATTTGCGAAAAACAGGCATTGAAGCAAATGATGAATGATGGCAACACCGCATTTTTTTTCAATTTTAGTAATCCTCTCGTATAATTTTTAGCTACTTATCATTGCAAAACTGTGTACTTTTAAATACTGCAACAAGTATAATATAACCTATGTGCATTTATAGATATCAGTAAATAAGTATAAAAAATTGAATATCGTACATATATAAATGGCAACACCGCTTGTTTTTTTTTTTTAATTTATAAGTGATTTTCCGAAACTTTGTATCATCCTTGACAAAAACTTAAATTTAACAACTACAACACAGAAATAACATTTATTTTACGATTTTGGGACAGCATAAGCATTTGTTTAGAAAAAAATCAAATTATAAACACTAATCTCCAAAAGTAATTGATCAGAAAACATTTTTTTGAACGGTACTGTATTTTTGTTAAGATAATCGTCCATTTGTTTTTTTTTTTTTTTAATAAAAACAAATGTAAAAATGTGTTAAATTTAAAAATCTGTTTAAAAAGATTGTAATAGCATCAAATTTTGTAATTTCCAATTTTTTGACAAGCGATAGTTGGAGATTTTCGCAGTTTTAATGTATATAGCATTCAATACAGTATAAAAAAAAAGTTTTTTATTTTCATTTAGATATTAGCGAATAAAAAGCAACATAGCAACATATATAATATGACAAGAATGCTTTGAAATAATAATAAGTAATATTTTTTACCAATTTTTTTAAACTATTTTAAAGAAGATTTACTTAAATTTATACCACTTACAATACAGACCTAGCGATTACTTATTAAGTTTTGGAATATGCGTATTTTAATATAAAAATCAAATTATATACAATTATCTCCAAAAGTAATTTAACAAACAAAAAAATGTTTTGAATCGTACTGTATATTATTAAGATCGTCTATAAATTTGATTTCTTTTTGATAAAGACAAATGCAAAGAGTACGAATCTTAAAAATATTTGTTTAAAAAAATTATAATACTAAATTTTGTAATTTCTAATTTTTTGACAAGCGATGGCTGCAGACTTTTACAGTTTTAGTGCATATAACATTAACTATAGTATAAAAAAAGCTATTTTTGTTTAGATATTAGTGAAAAAAGACAACATAGCAAATACATAAAATGACAAGAATGCTTTTAAATAGTATTTTGTTACCAAAATTTTCTACTACTCGAAAGAAGATTTACTTATATTTACCACTTACAATACAGACATAGCAATTACTTGTTAAGTTTTGGAATAATATGCGTATTTTAATATAAAAATCAAATTATATACACTTATCTCCAAAAGTAATTTAACAAAAAAAATGTTTTGAATCGTACTGTATATTGTTAAGATCGTCCATAAATTTGATTTCTTTTTGACAAAGACAAATGCAAAAGAGTACGAATCTTAAAAATTTTTGTTTAAAAAAATTATAATAATACCAAATTTTGTAATTTCTATTATTTTTTTAACAAGCCATGGCTGCAGACTTTTGCAGTTTTAATGCATAAAGCATTAACTATAGCTATTTTTGTTTAGATATTACTGAAAAAAGACAACATAGCAAATATATCAAATGACAAGAATGCTTTTAAATAATATTTGTTACCCAAAATTTTCCACTACTCAAAAGAAGATTTACTTATATTTATACCGCTTACAATACAGACGTAGCAATTTTTCTTTTTCTGTTTTAATATAAAAATCAAATTACATACACTGATCTCCAAAAGTAAAAAAAAAAAAATTTTGAATCGTACTGTATATTATTAATCAACAATCGTGAACTTGAATATCTCGATAAAAACAAATGTAAACATGAAAAAAAAAAAAAAAACATCTTTGCGTAAATTATATGCAGCGTTTTCCAAATTTTATATTTTTTAAACACAACGTTAAACGTGATAAAAGTGCTTATTATTTCCTTTCTTGATATAATTTCAATAGACGTATCATTTTATATATACACTGATTTCCAAAAGTAAGAAAACAATCTTTCGAATCGTACTGTATATTTTTTAATCAATTAATGGTGAATCGAATTTCTCAATAAAAACAATACAAACAACGAAAAAGAAATTGAAACATCTTCGCTTAAATCATATGCAACGCTGCCAAGTTTTCTATTTTCAAAATTTTTGACAACTGACAGCTGAAAACCTGCGTATCTTTAATACAATTATTTTTTTTAAACACAACGTTAAATGTGACACAAGAACTTATTTCCCTTCTTGATATTAGTGAAAAAGAGGCAAAAAAAATCGCAAATATATAAAGTGGCAACACCGCTTTTTTTAAAACTTTCCCCGGCATTACATCATTTTACTTTTTCCTTAACATTTAACACGAACAGCAATATAAATAATCGATTTAGATGTTCCTTCGACGACGCGTTAAAATAAAAACAGCTCTCAACAAATCAATCGAATTCAGTTAAAAGCGACAACGCAAGCTCTAAATAGCATCGTTAAACATTTTAATAGAAGAAATAATAATTTCACTATATCTTTCTTACGGCTGTTTATTATTTCTTTCTTCTAGTTTTTACTCGGGGATGCGGAAAGAGACCTTCTTGACCAGTTTCTAGCCGGATATATTCGTGAGATCGCTAAGGAAACCCTCTGGGGTGAGGATGTGGGAGGAGCCTACTATAACTTCCCAGTTCTTGACGGCGTTGGTGACTTCGTACGCGCAACGGATTTCGGAGAAGGACACGCCTCCAACGATGAATACTATGATGCGTGGCACGTTCTTTATCGTTTGCTGTCCTTTGTCCTTGTGCCAATGGCCGTACCTTACACTTTAATGGGGGAAAATTAAAAAATATTCTATTTTAGAAACGTGTAACGATATTTTTACCTCGTAGGAGCGTGATAGCCGGTCGTTTGAGCCCGATTAGCCAAGAATGGGAAGTGTTTCTGGTCTAATTTGTCTTCGATACAATCCTCCATTATATCTTTGATCACCGGAGTCCATCTGGACATCTGATAAGTTTGTTCCGTGATTCTTTCCTTCCGTGGTACTGTGTATGGTTTTTTACGGTTACCACCCTAATGAGTAAGGAGTATTATCAATAAAAACGGTTATGAAAGGCCACAAAATGAAACTATATAACAAGAAGCATAAGCTCAAGTTAATAAATAAATAAATAAAAGAATTTCTTGAATAAAGTTCGCAGTTGAATATTTAATTGACGATAACGAAAAGATTATATTCTTCAGATTATCAAATTAATATAAAATTATCATTTATTTAATTAATAGATCCAAAAAAAAAAAAACCAATTTTTGCATTTAATTGCAATAAAGAGTCACTCGACATTATACAAGTGTGTAAACTTTAAAAATGAGAAAAAAAAATAGAAAAGTGTAAAAAGTAATATAATAATAATTTGAAGATGAGACCAAGTTTGGTCAAAACGTTGTTGCAAGAATTGTGTTTTATAAAATAAAAGAATCTAGCTTTTTTTTTCTCACCAATTAAATAAACAGTTATAGAAGAGAAATAATGCTTCAACAATATCAATATATAAGATAAGATTAGCTTTATTTCCCAATAATCTCTATTACATATAAAAAAGCCAACAGAACAGAAAAAAAAAAGTGAGAACCAAGAAAAATAACAAACAAAATACTGACGACGACTTTAATGTAGATCAGGTAAATGACTATGAGTATACAAGGGATTATCAAAGCTAATTTAGAAGAAAAAAAAATCAACAACTGATGGGACACATAATATTAAATAGATTACTGCGAAAACAAATATGTAAATATAGCACGGAATTGGAAATGCTGTTCCTAATAATAATGAAACAGTTAGTAAAGTTCTGGCAAAAAATCCTATGTAGTTTAAAAATAATGGCCTAAAATTCACGTTTTATCCCCACCATCACCCACCTACATAGATAGGCGATTGCTTAGACAAGTATACAAACATATGAACTACTATCTACCTGCCTAAGCAGTTGTTTAAATAGTGGATGCAAAGGTTATTAACGGTTAGGGCCGCGAAAGCGTATTCATCTATTTCGGCGAACGCGGCGTGCATTATTTCGGATGTATTTACCTACATATAGCTAGACGACTGATTAAACAGGTATACAAACAGGTGGACTACTATCTACCTGTCTAAGCATTCGTTTAAATAATGGAGGCAAAGATTTTTAACGGTTAGGGCCACGAATGCGTATTCATCTATTTCAATTGACCCGGCGTGCATTGTTTCCGATATATTTACCTATATAGATATACGACTGCTTAAACAGGTAAACTATTATGTACCTGTCTAAGCATTCGTTTAAATAATGGAGACAAAAATTGTTAACGGTTAGGACTGCGAATGCGTTTTCATCTATTTCGGCTGACGCGGCGTGCATTGTTTCCTATATATTTACCTATATTAAAGGTTATTAACGGTTAGGGCCGCGAAAGCGTATTCATCTATTTCGGCGAACGCGGCGTGCATTATTTCGGATGTACTTACCTACATAGATAGACGACTGCTTAAACAGGTATACAAACAGGTAAACTGCTATCTACCTGTCTAAGCATTCGTTTAAATAATGGAGGCAAAGATTGTTAACGGTTAGCGCAGCGAACGCGTACTCATCTATTTCGGCTGACGCAGCGTGCATTATTTCGGATATGTATATTACCAGAGTGCATTTATGTTTGATGATACTTAAATTTCATAGAAACGCGAATAAAATGGCGTTTGATGGTTTTTATTTATGGGGAACGAGAATTAAGTTAGAACCGAGCGATTTAGAAAAGCGAGTAGATCTAGGGGAGGGGCAAAATTATCCCGCGGAATTAGAAAGTGTTATTTATAACAAATTTATAGGGATTTTTAGGAGGCTTTAGGAATGTTTATCCATTTTAATTCAATTTAAAAGTTTAAATTACGGGACAATTGTGATAATTTTCAAGCAGAATTACTTGCGATGAATCAATGGATACGTTGTATTAGGCGAGGGTGGGAGGGTTGGGCAGTGTTAATTGAAAAGTGCAAATTATAACTAATAGTTTATCGACATTAGAGGCATTAGGGAATTTAAAAAATATGACCGATTTGTTATTAGATACTTGCGATATGTTATGCAAAGGGGAGTAAAACTTTTTTTGGACTAAGGCTCACGAGGGTACAATCGGTAATGAGAGGGCGGATCAATTAGCGAAAGAGGTGGTGTCCAGGGGGGATTAGGTATGTATTAATTTCGGCTAGCGTGGGAAAAATAGCATTTAAGGATAAACTCTATAATGTTGGCAAAATACATTGGATACCACTTTAAGTGGGAGGTTGAGTAGGAAATTTATCGGTAACATTACACGTTTTAGGGAAATGAGGATTAGTTTGTCGTAACAGGGGGTGAAGTTAATAACGGGTCACGGTAACTTAAATCATATTTATGTATTATTGTGAGGGTTAATGATTCGCATTGTGAATGTAGTGGGGAAATATAGTGGTAATGAGAGGGCACGAAAGAGGTGATGGCTAGAGTGGACGGCGCGATAATTAGGTATGGGTTAATTTCAGCTAGAGTAGACGAAAAAGGGGTTTAGGGAGAAACTCGATAATGATTGGCAGAGTACATGGGATACCACTATAACTGGGAAATGGATTAGGAAATTTATCGGCACATTACACGTTTTAGGGAAATTAAGCAATAATATGTCCATATCAGCAGAAAGAGTTAATAACTGAAAGGTCACAGTAATTTTTGAATCATAGTTATGTAGAATTGGGAGGGTTAATGATTCGCATTGTGAATGTAGTGGGGTAGATACGGCGGGGCATGTTTTATTTGAATGTCCACTCACCGATAAGGGCCTGGCGCGTACGGGAGCTAAGGCATTAACTAAGGGGTTAAATTGGTCACGACGCGAAATAGATATTAGAGATGAATTAGTCGAATTTTGAGTTTTTTTTTTTTTTTTTAGTAATGCTGTTAATGAATTAGATAGGTAATAGTATGATATTTAGATAGTTACTAGGGTAATAAGTATTTGCGCTGTCTTTGAATTGGGGTGAAATTATAGCTATTGGCATAGTTGAGGTGGAGCACGGAGTTTGGGATGAATTCTAATTATTTAGCTTTTTATAAATAAAGTGTGGAGAGAGGTGGGGGCAATACCGACAGGCTGGACTTCATGGAAAAAGATAATATCGAGCACATGGGTGCAACGTTTGGTAAAAAATTGCGATACGTACATCACTGATCACATTAACGCCCAAGTACTGCAAATTCGCGATCGTCTGTTTGTCCTTGATCTGCGCGTGCGTGGCCAACTTCGAGAGATTCTCCTCCGTTATGCCGTTCTTGGTCATCGCGTACAAAGCAATGATCCTCATCTTATCGTATTCGTTGGTGATCTTCGGATCGAGAAGAATGGGTACGATGTTTCGCATGTGATCTTTGATCTTTTCACCTTCGGCGTCGGTACCCATAGCTAGATCCTTCAGAAAAAGATTACAATTATCATTACCATATATTTATTATTATCATATAAGCAGATATGCTAGGACAGTTCTGGCGCAAAATCCCATAAGGTTTACATAGGGGGTCTAAATTCACTTTACTTCCGGTTTTTCCGGATGCTTATCACAGTTCTCGAAACACTCCAACAGTTCCTAAAACAGCTTAGGCAGTTCCCGAAACAGCTCAACAGTTCCTAGAACAGCTTCAACAGCTCCCGGTGTTCTAAGAACTGTTGAAGCTGTTCCTGAAACTGTTGAGCTGTTTCGAGAACTGTTGAGCTGTTTCGGGAACTGCCTAAGCTGTTCTAGGAACTATTGAAGCTGTTCCTGGAACTGTTGGGGTGTTTCGAGAACTGTTGAGCTGTTTCGGGAACTCCTTAAGCTGTTCTAGGAACTGTTGAAGCTGTTTCTGGAACTGTTGAGCTGTTTCGAGAACTGCTTAATCTGTTGAAGCTCTTTCTGGAACTGTTGGGGTGTTTCGAGAACTGTGATAAGCATCCGGAAAAACCGGAAGTAAAGTGAATTTAGACCCCCTATGTAAACCTTATGGGATTTTGCGCCAGAACTGTCCTAGCTTATCTACTCATATACAGTGTGTTCATGATGAAAGGAACAAATTTGTTTAAAATTCAGGTAATTATTTTGGGTAAAATCGCCCAGACACAGAGATTACTATTTTTAGTTTAGTGAAATTTTTAACATAAGAAAATTGTATACAGAGTGTCTAAAGAAGAACATACGCAGCCATTGTTTTTTTGCTATGCAAGTACTAGCTACTCAGTACCTACTGAGATGTAATTAATTTCAAACTGTGTGTACAATTATACTTATTGTTTATATTTTAGCAATTACCTGTTCGACTTTACACAGCTTATCGACGTATCCCTGATAGGCCTTCATGCAATCTTCGGCCAAGTGCAAATGCGTCGCGTACTTCGACACTCCTCTGATATTGCGGCATCTTCTTGATCATCTGCGACAGATCCTTCATCGACTGTTTATCGCTTTGGGTCATGCGTTTAGAGTCTGTGAATTTCTTCAGATTCTTCGTCACACTTTGCGAAACAACAGCAATATGTTGGTGACGCAATTCCACCCATAACTCATCGTTCTCATCTAATAAAACCTCTTTCACCGCACCAGCCGATGCTTCGTACCTGCCAAACACAAATTATCACATAGTGATACAAGATTTAACTACGCTGAAGTACTTGTAAACGTCATTCTCGATCGGAAGCAAATCGTAGGCCATAGCCTGGAATGTCAGTTCGTGCAGTAGAGGGGAGACGCAGTCGAAGCCTCGATCCAAGATTAGAAGCTGTGACCTAGCCTTTTCCGGTCCTTCGCCCATGGTTGGTTCATCGGCTTTATAGGCGTCTAATTTCTGTTGGATCAATTGGGCCAGCTCGACATTTCGTTCCCAATCGCTGTGGGGTGAAAAAAAAAAAACGAAAAATAGATTTGGCCAAAGTTTCTGCTCCGATAAGCCATTGAAAAGTGCCCCTAAAGCTATCGGGCTGAAATTAAAGCAAATGAGTACTACTGTCACACATACTATAAATACCAAAAATTAGCTCAATCGATGCCACCCCATTCGAGATATTAGCATAAGGGTGGAAAAATTCAATATTTTTTTTCTCAGGAATTACTTAAGCTATCACGTTCAAAAAAAATTATGTAAGTAAACACTGATTATGGGCATTCTATAAAAAATCAAGAACTAATTCCTCCACTCAGTTCAAAGTTATTATTATTTTCCACTTTCTAGGGGTGGTTTTTTTGAGTTTGGTTCAAGGTGCCAACTTGGCTTTTTGTTATATTAGACCGTATGCATTTAGGGTTATTATATATTTTTTTCAGTTCTTTCTGTGTGGTAGAACATGCAAATAAAAAAGGAAAATCATCGAGCGGTTCAGGATTATTTATATATTGTAACACTTCAGTCCTAGTAGTTATGAAAGCACTGAGCTATAAAAATAATCTGTAAGAATAAATAATAAGTAATATATTATTATAATATATATATATATTATCTGTTGTTAACAATTTAACTATTAACATGTATGTATTCATAATCAATATAAAATAATATTTAGCTCCGTACACGAAGGTCAATGTTCCCTTTGGGGGGTGGTTTTTTTGAATTTAAGGTTCCAACTTGACTTTTTGCTGTATAGTAACGCCTGCATTTGGGTTTACTATATACTTTTTTCCTAATAAATTCTTTACAAGTGATGTCATATGAACTGAGGAAGTATGCTCTTGATTTGCAACCTTCACTGATTCTTCTTGGAAGAATGAATAGCTCCAAATAATATTTCTATCAACTTCATCGCTTATTTATTTGTTTTAAGTTTTTTTCTTCCAGATATTTTTATAGCAAACCAACCGCGAATTAATACACTTATGTGAGAACATATTTTAACTACTTTCTAGAGCATTGCTGTTTATTCTACATAAGGAAATTACATTAAACTGCAGTCTCCAAATTCTCACAATCAAATAACTGTCATATTAAAACAAATTATGCACGTCTCAGAACATTGATTAAAGAAAATATGTATAATAAATGTATATAATCTATTTGGCAGTTAGAACAAAGTAAAATACGAATAGCGGTTCTGTTCAACATTAGAGAAATCATAACAGCTATAAATACATAGCTTGTTGCAATAACAAATTGTGGATAGAATTATGTTTTTATTAGAACAATTAAATATCTAACAGAGATTTGATTTGATTTATGTTAAATGTTATATCATATTAAAACATATATATTGTATCCAAAACGCATACATTTATAGTAACAAAAAATCAAGTCGAATTGTTAAAATCCAACTTAAAAAAAACATCCCCCAAAAGGAGAAAAATAACTTCGAACAAGCGTGTGCGGAATTAAATATTATTTTATTGTTACAATATTGCTTTTTTATATGTCGATGCTTTTATAGATACTAGGGCTGAAATGTACATACATATAAAATAATCCTGAATTCGATCGATGAATAAATTTGAATTTTATCCTTAAAAATAATCAATAACCCAATGCTGCTGCTAAGATCAAAGAGGTTTTAGTTTTTATTTGTATTACTTTCATGAAAGAACTTGACGAAATATATAATAAACCCAAATATAATTGTACACTCATGTACATATAATAAAAAGTCAAATTGGCACCTTAAATGCAACTCAAAAAAATCACCCCTCAAAAAGGGAAAATAATAATAACTTTGAACTGCGTGTACGGATTTTAAATATTATTTTATTGTTTACATATTGTTTTGTATATTTCGGTGCTTTTATAACTAATGGGCTGACACATTTTATAAAATAATCCTGAAATTAATCGATGAATAATTATTTTAACCCTAAAATAACTAATAAAAAATGTTGCTCCTACTAAAATCATCAATCAAGAGATTTGATTCTTTATTTACATGTTCTATCACACAGAAAAAAATATATAATAAACCTAAATGCATACGATATTAATATAACAAAAAGCCAAGTTGGCACCTTGAACACCAACTCAAAAAACCAACCCCTAAAAAAGTGGAAAATAATTAATAACTTTGAACTGAGTGGAGGGAATTAGTTTCTTGATTTTTTTATAGGAATGCCATAATCAGTGTTCACCTACATAATTTTTTTGAACGTGATACTTAAATAATTCCTGAGAAAAAAAATATTGAATTTTTCCACCCTTATGCTAATATATCGAATGGGTTGTCATCGACTTGAGTGCTAATTTTGGTATTTTAGTATGATGTGACAGTAGTACTCATTTGCTTTATTTTCAGCGCGATTAGCTTTGTAGGGCCACTTTTCACTGCTGTATTCGGTGAGCAAGAGCCTTTGTAGTATTTCTAAAATCTACCTTCTGTAGCGAACGGAAGGATATTCCCCTAATGTAGCGCAAAGGGTGGCTATTTGCTCGGCCATCCTTTCCATATTCGCGCTACGTAAATCAGTAAACGTTGGACAATAACTGCATTGGAATGTGTCAGGGAATCTAAGGAGAAAACCTGCAAAATTTGCGCAAGTCAAAAAAAAGTTTATGTTTGAAAATGACGCATGTATTTAATAGATATAAATCTAATAAAAATGCTATAATAATAGATTTAATAATGCAATACCAACAATAATTATGTTTTTTCTAGATACAATCATTTAACGGCCAATAGTACAAAATTATTAATTGTTTTGTTATAAACAGAATATGATATTTCATTACATGATGTTGAAGTCTTGTCCTAACAGTGGGAATTAAAATTTCCGTTGAGGATAATCAATTTTATTCGAAATCATGTTAAATATGTTTGAAATTGAAATACCATTATTCTTCAATTTTTAATCTTACGTGACATTTCTCAGAATGTACAAAATAGTACAGGAAGTTTACCATTTTTTTTTTTTAGTGTTGACCCTCATTTCGAAGAATGCAGCAAAATGTTATTAAAATTAGTTGTTTAGAATTAAAAAATGCTTCCAATAAATAAAAACACGGCCTGCTACCTTTTCAAAAAATCGTAAAATTATGTAACTCAACGTTAAGATTTCGTAATACTATTTTTGATAAGGTAAATATTTTGCAATGATAATATAAATATTCAAAAACTCTCTTTCAAAGTGTAAAATTTTTATGTCAAATTCACGATAAGGTTCTAGAAATAAGGCTGGTAAGTATTTCTGATACCTTATCGTGAATTTGAAATAAAAATTTTGCACTTTGAAAGAGAGTTCTTGAATATTCATAATGTTATTGCAAAATTTTTACCTTATCGAAAATAATATTATCAAATCTTAAAAAGTATTCCTAAATCAATCATTTTCCCCAATTTGATGGAATATGAAAGAAATCTCCTTGTAGTTAGTTGAAATAAGTAATAATGCAAATATTAAAAAAAAAACAAATATTATACAGGGGTTAATACAAAATTTACGTTTTTTTTTTTAAAGTAGCAGCCCGTGACTTTATATTTGGGTACATGTTTTAATTCTAAGCAACTAATTTTAATAGTATTTTATTGTATTCTTCGAAATGAGATACTGTACTCTATATATTTCTATATTTCTTGATCTGTCCTGTAAACCAATTCACTTTAAGACAGTCTAAGGTGCCCAGTCTGGATGATTATTAAACAATTATGCAATTACAACACTTTTTGGACCACACTGTATATGTCAGTATATTGTCGTGATTCATTTATGCTTGTTTCAAGTGTATATTCAATTTATGTATATATGAGAAAAACGTCCTTATATTCAGCAAAAAGTGTTTAATATATTTTAAGACTACATAGTTCGGCTTTGACATGGCATCTTCAGATCTTAAAAACGTCGAAATTTAAAATTAAAAAGTCAAATATAAATGAAATAATAATGAATTTTAAACACTCTTGTATATCGCTACATCATTTTTTTTCTGAGGTATCATGTATCTTTCGATGAATGAATTACCCAATTATAAATATTTACAACTTTATCAAAAATATTTATTGCTACTAAACAAATGCATCGAATAAAAAAAAAATAGATGCGTACACCCATTAATCAGCTACTTACTGCTAAAAATGTAAAAGGAATACAGGGTGTTCCATTAAAAAAATGCCATATGTTTTTTTGAGCGCCCAGTATATTTCAAAATAATTTTCAGTTGTGCTCTTCAATATCTAGTTTCACCATGTGTTTCAGCCAATAACATCTCACTTCCATAGCAAATAAACAATTGAACAGCGAAGTTGAACTGCAGGACCCTGAATATGTATTATCTCAATTTTTAAAATCATAGCCGCAGTGTTGTAACAATATATTTGTCAAAAATAATGCAAAATTATGTCAAATTCAAATTACTAATAACTAGATAAACATTGAACTGGCATTTAATGTTTTTGATTATATTGGCAGAAACGTCGTTTTCCATTCAAGAGAAAAAAGCTATCACTTGCAACCAAAAAAGGAAAAACTTTTCATCAAGTAAAGACATATTTTTCAACCTCATGCAGAGAGGATTAAAGATAGCTATATTATTGTTATGGTTGCGAATAAAAATTATAATCAACATTAATATTTCTCACATTTTACAACTATATCCCACCATTTTTGATCTAGGACATTTAGTTCCTTGTCAACGCATTATTCATTCAATCGAATCACGTGAACATGTTTCATCTATTATTAAAAATCCCATATTAAGTAATAAAACAAAACAAGGATACAAACAATAATTATTGTTGGCACTGTATACACCATAAATGCTTATTACTACATCAATAAAAGAAAAAAATGACAACTATATTATAGAAAGCGACAAAGCAAACTTTTAATAAGCGATAAATAAAAATTAAATACATTAATAAAAAAAAAAAAAAAAATAGTGTGCATGCGCTACTTGTACACAATATAACAACACACACCTGGGATTCGTACGGCAAAAAGGCTATGTTGATCTCCTTCAAAGTTTTAATTTTCTTTGCGGCACACGATTTGCACAATTCATTGAACAGTTCCTCCGGACACACTAATAAAGCGAAATTTTTAAAGTTTTAAAACGGATTGAAAAAAAAATTTTCAAATAAAGTAGTTTAAAACAAAATTAATAAAATATTACTAAAGTCTATTAAATAAAATAATAATATTATTAATTGTTAAACCTTATTGATTTAGTAGATTTGATACGCCACTGGTAGAAATTGCGTCATGTCTTTTTTTTATAATTATTGAGAGCTCTATATAATAGTATAAAGAAAGTTATAAAGTAACAAACAGGACAATGAAGTTTTTACTCTTACAATTTGTTATTAAAGCAGGATTAGTTTCAACGAAAGCATTTAAATGTTTATATTACAGTTTACAACGAACAAAATTTTAAAAATAAAAATAAAAAACTACATTATTTGAAAAATGAAAATTCCCTAAATACAAAATAAAATCATTATTAATATAAGAATTTGACGCTGCACAATTTTCTTTCATATCATATGCCACTTACGTAATAATTTTAAAGGATATACTACATACATGAATATAAGGTACATTCAAGTGTATATGGTTAGAACGAACACCAAACGAATATATAAAATGACCAATAGAAAAAATCAGGTTTTAAAAACAAAATTCACGAGCTAAATAACGTAAGAACCCAATTTTTTACATCAGTCAATTAGTGTAATATTTAGTATATATATAAGCAACCCGTATGTAAAGCCAACAACCGCAAAAAAACACACAAAACAGGCTGCCTAAACGTGTGTACCTGAGCTTCAAACGGTATGAAAGCTATGTTGATCTCTTTTAACGTTCTAATAGAACTGGCCGCTCTGGCTTTACACAATTTTGTAAATAAATTATCTGGACATGCTGTGAAAGATTCAAAAATTAAGTTTTTATGTTCAGAAATCCTGTTTTGTTTGGGTTTTCATGTGCTTTCATCTGCTCATTTAAAACTAAAACATATGGCAACACTGTAAATGTATAATATTTTAGAGAAATTTACATTTATAAAACCATTTATTATAGATGACAAACTGATTTAGATTTATTAGATGGAAACCGGGATTGCAAAGTTTTTTTTTTATATATATAAACGTCATTATAAATACTGAAATTCAATTTATCTTCAACAATATTAACCTAAAAAGTGCTAAGGAAAAAATACGTAATTTACTAACCTTCTGTGAAGAATACATGTGCAGCTCTGTACATACATTTTCCATCGAAATCAGCAATTAAAGCGTGCACAGACTTCTCAGAGGGTGTTATCAAGTAAACTGCCTCCATCGTATTCAACGGTTCCCTTTTCTTGTTTATATCCTCAACCACTTTGATAAGATTTATTAATTCATCGATCAAATACATCTTCAGTGAATTTAAGTTTATGGGACTAACATTTTGTTATTATATAATTATATATTTAAATCGTTTCTGCGTTTTACTTTAAAATAAATAAAAAATAAAAAAAAGGCTGAAGAAAAACACAACATAACCTCAAAAATATATCGATAGCGCGTTGAATGAATTGTAGTGACAATCAAGAGTAACATAGAAATATTGATAAAAATCACGAACGAAATTTACAGACAACACAGTTTTAAATGCTGAATATTTCTTGATTACATCACGCATTATTTACTAAAATAAAAACAGTATTTTAAACTAGGTTAACCTCTGCATGAAAACAATAACAACTTTAGATGTGTTTTAATTATAAGTTTTATTCTAAAATTTTTTACACCGCATTTTCTACTATCCAATTTGCTCAAACCTACAATGTTATTTAGAAGACGATTGGAAATGTGTTGTATATTAGAGATCCATGGTGTTTATTCATTCCTAACCTAGACTGACATCTTTTATCATTTTTTTTGCTTTATTGCATTTATATATGCTTCTAAACGAGTGATCTCTCCAGATCTGATGTGTAGAAATTTAATTACAAGCGAATTAATACATTAAAAACGGAGAATATCAATAGTAAGCACTTTTCTTTATTTCCGCAAACTAAACTAAAGATTTGTTCGGTAAGAATGAAAGAATGTGACACTGCAAATGTTTGATTTTGGTTATGTGCTACTTGGTACTATTAAAATACACATTAATTAGTGAAAGAAACACTATCAAAGCCGAATCACAATTATCTTATAAGAATTTCCTAACCTATAAATTTAGAGGAAAATGAATTATTATTCAAAATCTAACGTTCACCCTCAATTCCCAAAACCAATATCAAAACCAGATATGTTACTTTATTAAAATTATTTTCTCTTAGTCCCACAAACTTAAGAAAAGATTAATAATACTTATTTCGTACATGTAATGCCCTCAGCTGAAATGTCATGCATTTTACAACACGCAGACACCATGCGCATAGCTAATTGATCCACAACTAGGACCCTCCATTCGACTCCGTGCCCCGCAGCGGGGCCGTTTTTCTTGGGCGCCTTGTGTTTGATCACCTCATTCATGATTTCTGCAAGAGGAAATCGTAAAAGACATTTAATTCGATTTTGACGTGGTTGACGTCATCAACCCCCATCCCCACTACAGCTTATAATAAAAAAAAAAACAAAAATCAATACGTTTTAACAATAAATAAATCGAATTTGTTTTAATCTTTGGCATAAATGTAGCAAGGAATGATGTAGGAATAACGTCTTGAGTGGGAATTAAAATGAATTTAATATGCACTGTCAAACTGCGAAATTATGTTTCGTATAATCATCGGGCGATTTAAGTTTTGATGTACACGGGTTAATTGTTGAATAATTGCGAAAAGGGAATCACTTACTTTGCCCGACTTGGTTTTTTAGAGCCATCGTTGGGGTAAATCACGTCTTCACCCTTTAATATTTCACAAAACTACCGATTATAAGGACCTACGCCAAATCTAAACCACGGCCCACTGTTTTGTACATAAAGTGATTCATCCATTCCATAGGCGTGTGGCGCTTCAAACGCTGCTTCGATTACTTAAATTTATAATTAATTTACACCTTAATAAGCAGTAAGAGCGAATAAAAATAATAATTTACGTCCAACATTCACTAAAATTAGGAAAAAAACTACAAACCATAACTTTTAATGTTTTATACTACGGCATCAAATTAAAGTTTGGAGAGCGTTTTGATATTCGCGCCAGATTTCTAATACGCATCACCAACCGTACAAATACTTGGATATTAAAAATTAAATCCCCAAATTACCCCAAAAACACTTGGGAATCTGTAACGTTTACAAATATGATTTAATTTGTGATTTAATTATTAACGATGTATAAAAAAAAGTTCAAACCACACCATAAAACGACAAAAATCGCCTTAGTAATTAATAGCATTCCTTCATTAATTAATCGACTCGGCATTATCTGAAACCTTTAACGCGTATTTACTTAAGAAGTAAGATAAGGCTCGGAATAAAATCGGAGGAAGAGACTATTATGGGTAGCGAACCAGTCGGCCTGGATATCGGTGAAAGTAGCGCTTTAATCACCAAGATAATTGTCGAAATGAAACAGACGTTTAATTCCGACAAGAAAGAAACGACTCCAGGTGAGGCAGACAACGATTCGAACTCCGCAAATCCCGACGATTCCGAAGTTGTGAAAAATGATATTGAAGGATTAAATGATACTAGAATTGACGTTATATCGCCTAGTATTACCCCCGAAAACGCAGCGGTAGAAGAAGAGATCTTACAAGAAAATAATATTGCAGAAGAAGCGAATCAACCAGAAGAAATCAAAGAAACAGTTTTGAGTCCAGAGGAGTCGCGGGAATCAAATGAAAGCGAGGACAAACCTAGGATCGTAATGCATTTCCGAAAGCCCAAAAATGATGCTAACATGACTAAAAAGAGATCTTTCCGTAATAAAGTGCAAGAAACGCAATTGAAACGATCGGCACGCAGGACGAAAGAGTAAAGACGGAGAGTCGGTGTTACAAAGCGCGATAGCTCGTAAAGAGAAATCCTACAACGAAGGATTAAGCCACAGAGACTGACCAGGCAGTTGAAGTTAACGCCGAAGATATTGGAGAATCTAAATCAAAATCAACTCAAGGAAACAATCAAGAATAAATCAACGAGGATGGCTGAGAAACCATCTGATAATAATGACAGGTGTGTCAATATGAGTGAGGGTGTTGCTGCACAGACGGCTGGTGAAAATTGCAGGAAACACAAACTGAAGTGTACGGGTGGTGAAAAACAATCAAAGAGGACAAATAAAAGACTGAAAAGTTCTCAATCCGATTCCGATATCGATCAGTGTGAGAAAATAGTGAAAGAAAATAGTAACAGCAGTGGTGATCAAGGAAAAAGTGACATTAAGCTTGGTATCGAGGAGAGACGAAGATCACAACGGAGGTCCACTAGGTGAGGTTATGTTTTTGTGTAATTGTTTTTAAAATAAGGTTATGTAAAGTGGGTGCTTTTCATAGGGACATTTTTGATATATTTGGGAAAATATAAATAATCGTTTTTCTGGGGATAAAATTTGCTGAATTTAAAGACAAATAAAATAGATTAAAAAAATTAAAATATTTTTCCTTCCTATGTTGATCTTTCATTTATATAGTTAGATAAAATTATTAAAATAAAAAGTACTTCCTAATTAGTGTGATACTGTAATTTATTTACTACATTTTAAATTACTTATTCTACTGCTAGTTTCGGCATATAATTTGCCTTCTTCAGGTGTATAAATAGAAATAACTGTAAATACAAAATAATTGGGTTAGCTTAAAACAATTCTTAAAAATATTTGAAAATTTAAACTACAAATTAGCCAAAGGCTCTGCTCCGATAAGCCATTGAAAAGTGCCCCTAAAGCTATCGGGCTGAAATTAAAGGAAATAGTACTACTGTCACACATACTATAAATACCAAAAATTAGCTCAATCGATGCCACCCCATTCGAGATATTAGCATAAGGGTGGAAAAATTCAATATTTTTTTTCAGAATTACTTAAGCTATCACATTCAAAAAATTATGTAAGTAACACTGATTATGGGCAGTCTATAAAAAATCAAGAACTAATTCCCTCCACTCAGTTCAAAGTTATTATTATTTTCCCCGTTTTAGGGGTGGTTTTTTTTAGTTTGGTTCAAGGTGCCAACTTGGCTTTTTATTATATTAGACCGTATGCATTTAAGTTTATTATATATTTTTTTCAGTTTTTTCTGTGTGGTAGGACATGTAAATAAAAAATCAAAACACTTTGAATGATTTTAGTAGGAGCAATTTGTTATTAGTTATTTTAGGATTAAAATAATTATTCATCGATTAATTTCAGGATTATTTGTATAAATGTTTCAGCCCTATTAGTTATAAAAGCACCGAAATATACAAAATATATTGTAACAATAAAATAATATTTAATTCCGTACACGCAGTTCAAAGTTATTATTATTTTCCCTTTTTGAGGGGTGATTATTTTGAGTTGCGTTTAAGGTGCCAATTTGACTTTTTATTATATGTACATGAGTGTACAATTATATTTGGGTTTATTATATATTTCGTCAAGTTCTTTCAATGAAGTAATACAAATAAAAAATAAAACCTCTTTGATCTTAGCAGCAGCATTGGGTTATTGATTATTTTAAGGATAAAATTCAAATTATTCATCGATCCAATTTAGGATTATTTATATGTATGTACATTTCAGCCCTAGTATCTATAAAAGTATCGACATATAAAAAAAAATATTGTAACAATAAAATAATATTTAATTCCGCACACGCTGTTCGAAATTATTTTCCTTTTGGGGGATGTTTTTTCAAGTTGGATGTAACGATTCGACTTGATTTTTGTTACATAAATCTATGCGTTTTGTACAATATATATGTTTTTTATATGATTATACATATTAACATAAATCAATCAAATCTCTGTTAGATATTTATTGTTCTAATAACAACATAATTCTATCCACATTTGTTATTGCAACAAGCTATGTATTTATAGTTGTTATGATTTTCTTAATGTTGAACAGAACCGCTATTCGTATTTTACTTTGTTCTTACTGCCAAATAGATATATACATTTATTATTCATATTTCTTTAATCAAAGTTCTGAGACGTGCATAATTTGTTTTAATATGACAATTATTTGATTGTGAGAGTTTGGAGACTGTTGTTTAATGTAATTTCTTTATGTAGAATAAACAGCTGTGCTGTAGAAAGTAAGTTAAAATATGTTCTCACATAAGTGTATTAATCGCGGTGGTTTGCTATAAAAATATCTGGAAGAAAAAAACTTAAACAAATAAATAAACGATGAAGTTGATAGAAATACTTATGTGGAGCTATTCATTCTTCCCAGAAGAATCAGTGAAGGTTGCAAATCAAGAGCATACTTCTCACTTCATATGACATCACTTGTAAAGAATTTATTAGGAAAAAAGTATGTAGTAAACTCAAATGCCGGCATTACTATACAGCAAAAAGTCAAGTTGGAACCTTAAATTCGAAAAACCACCCCCCAAAGGGAACTTTGACCTTCGTGTACGGAGCTAAATATTATTTTATATTGATTATGAATACATACATGTTAATAATAAATGTAACAACAGATAATATATTATATATTATAATAATATATTACTTATTACTATTTATTCTTACAGAATTATTTTTATAGCTCAGTGCTTTTATAACTACTAGGGCTGAAGTGTACAACATATAAATAATCCTGAAACCGCTCGATGATTTTCGTTTTTTATTTGCATGTTCTACCACACAGAAAGAACTGAAAAAATATATATAATAAACCTAAATGCATACGGTCTAATATAACAAAAAGCCAAGTTGGCACCTTGAACCAAACTCAAAAAAACCACCCTAAAAGGGGAAATAATAATAATTTGAACTGGAGGAGCATTAGTTCTTGATTTTTTTAGAATGCCCATAATCAGTGTTTACTTACATATTTTTTTTTAACGTGATAGCTTGAGTAATTCCTAAGAAAAAAAATATTGAATTTTTCCACCCTTATGCTAATATCTCGAATGGGGTGGCATCGATTGAGCTAATTTTTGGTATTTACAGTAAGTATGACAGTAGTACTCATTTGCTTTAATTTCAGCCCGATAGCTTTAGGGGCACTTTTCAATGGCTTATCGGAGCAGAGCCTTTGAAGAATTTTTCCTTGTTTTGATTTATTATGGTTTCAGGTTTGAAATACTGAAAAAAATAACCTAAGGTTTTTTGTTATTAATTTAACTATACATTATTGCAAGTAGTTGTTATAATAAGAGGTTTCTACTTTTTAAACCCATTATCAGTTTTATTTTTCTTTAAATAGGGCTTTGCATATTTTTTATATTCTTTTTTTTTACATACAAACAATAAAGTTTTTAAATGTGATGATTTCAATGAAGGAATAATGTTAAATATTTCTCATATTTCTCTCTCCGCAATATTTTAAGTGAATTCAATGTAAAATATTCAAAATAACTATTAATGTAATGCAAAATGGTAGGTAATTTCATGTTTCATCGTTGAAGTCACTAAAAATAATTGCGGGAAATTTAAATTTAATTATTTAAGCGGAATTGTATTACTAGTGATAACATATTTCTTTTTATTTTTTTTTTTTTACTATATTACTTCTATTCCACACAGCGACCACAACAAAATTTTAATTTGCTTTTTAAATACATAATTAATCTTATTTTTTTTCTTGAATTTGCCGACAGAATAACACTTACAACAGTTCTGAGTAAGAACAATGTTTTTCTTTAACACATGGCTTCTCTTTTTACCTATTCAAATGTAAACTAACAAGGAATTAAATATTTTGTCTCATGTTTATGTGCTTTTCCCTGACAATTCAGAGATTATACTTCGCAACAAAAAAAACCTTCATTTTCTTCTTAGCATTTTAAAGACTGTAGTTGGAAAAAAACACAAAATTTTCGGGTTTTCTCAAAATTGTTATTAATACAACTGTTAGAATTTTAGTTTTTAGCGCCCAACGTGGCCTTTTAAATACCTATATTCTCCGTATATAAAAAAAAAATAATCATACTATTTTACACTCGTTTTAAAACAGTAAATATAAGGAAGAGGAAACATTAGAAATATCAAATGTCGCAGACGTGAAAGTACAAGAAGCTTCTTTAGCGGAAGAGGAATCGATGTTCCCGGCACATCCAGAATGCTCTTCCGTAGGTGCAGAACTGATAGCTTCTCAAATTGTGCTTATGCACGAAGCAGTCGAATATTTATTCTTCGGAGAACGAAAAAGGTTCCAATCTCTCATCCTCATTCAAAGCATGATGAATGAAAGCAATTTTCGCTAATTTTTAGAAACTTTTTGCACTGCCGTCGATAGCGTGGGAGAGAAACTTGTCGGGTGCAATAACTTGGTCGACAGCAACGAGAAACCGATGTTCCGTATGTCCACTAGGGTGCCGTTCGGGGTATTCTGCGAGGTCCATCGGAATAGGATGTTGAGGCATAATTGTTGTCCCACGTGTGGGGTATTTTGTACGCAGGTGTTTATCTTTTGTTTCGAATCTACAAGCGCTAAATTTATTATCGTTTATAATGTATTAGGGCAGATTTGTGGAATGCGAAAGGAAGCACCATTACCATCGAACTGTCAAATAGTGGTCGGTGATGCGCAGTGTTGTCCACACTGTGGTCAAAACACGCCGGAACACGACGTCATAATTACGATGTATTCGACTAATCGACCGGTTTTCCTAACAAAACAAAGGATATTTCAGTAAGTACATATTTTTCCTTTTGTCCTATACAGTGTGTCCCACATTTATTTTCTCGATAAAGATCAAAAGTTGCAGTATAAAATATACAATTACATGTCGATGAGGAGGATAATATCTGACCCCAAACATATAGCTAGTTACCTGTACCAACGTCACAATAAACTTCACTATTGTAAACAAACTATTTTCCTAAACCCATTTTCTTTTTATGAACTTGCTAATCTTTACATTTTAAACTAAAAAAACTTCTTTTTCTAACTGGACCTGACGGTATTCCCTTCACACATTCTGAAAGCAGTCTTTACTGCAATTGTACCCGTTCTTTGTTCTATTTGATTAATATCTCCTTTGAACAAGGAGAGTTTCCTAATTTACTTAAAAAAAAACTAAACTAGTACCGTTTTTTAAAAAAGTGATAATTTTACCTGAAAATTACCGCCCTATTGCACTAACATCTTGTTTCTCCAAAATATTGATACTGTTTCTTAGACGACTCGAGACATTTCTTACTAGTTTTAATATTATTTCTGATTATCAACATGGTTTTAGAAAAAGTCACTCTATACTTCTACCGCTCTTAGCGCTCTTCTCAGGGAAATCATTGATGCTATTGAAAATGGTTCTTATCCTGTGGGTATTTTTTTTTTGACTTAAGTAAAGCTTTTGACTGTGTTTGGTCATAATACTCTCTTAAATAAACTACCTGCTTACGGTATCAGGGGAAAGCCTTAGATTTGAAGAGTCATTCTTGCTAGACCGAACGCCAATATGATTAATACTCGTACAAGAGTAACACTCATTAATAATTTTGTATCATAGATTTTCATACTATGATGGCGGGAGTTCCTCAAGGTTCCATTTTGCGGACCAGTGCTTTTCTTACTTTATCTTAATGATTTGCCCTAAATATTGACAAGACGTCCATTATACTATGTATGCAGACGATGTTGCCCTGGTAATTGCCGAACAGATGCTCAGCAGGTTGGGTATATATTTGCAATGGTTTTGTTGGAAGAGCACTCATTATGGTTTGCAATCATAAACTTATGTCAATGAAAATAAAAGTTCTTACTTACGATTTCATCCTTACGATAGATGTAGAAATGGCTTAGCGTTGCCCAAGTCTAGATTTAACTTATTTCAGCATCCAAAGCGTTCTCGCTATTAAAGTATACAACAAACTCCCAAAACATCTGAAAATTCGTCCACGTGTACGTTTCAACGCCATGTGCGTGATCTATTGATTGGTGAATGGGTTTTATTCCCTACCTGAGTTTTTAATTCATAAATTCCCCTAATAATATATACATAATTACAATCGGTATTGTTTTCACTTTGTTTGTAATGTATCATCATTATTATCACTTTTATCTTTCTTATCACGTAGTCATTATCCTGATATTATCATTAGTATTATTATTATTATTATTACTATTGATATTACATTTAATTCTTTTCTTTTTTATTAAAAATCTGTTACAAAAGTAATTTAATTTTTCCTTCAGAGTGTCTTTATGATCTTTATGATCGCTGTTATTGTTGTCTTTATTATCTGTCACGATAATTTAACTATGCGGTATTACTATTATAGCTTTATTTTATTGTTAATTCTTATGCACTTTGTCATTATCATTTAGTTGTTTTTATTATTATCATCATTATCATTATTATTAATAATAATTATTATTATTACCACTACATTTATTT
Source organism: Protaetia brevitarsis (assembly GCA_004143645.1). Lineage (NCBI taxonomy): Eukaryota > Metazoa > Arthropoda > Insecta > Coleoptera > Scarabaeidae > Protaetia > Protaetia brevitarsis. The sequence continues at coordinate 47,875 of RXPK01001139.1, forward strand.
ATTTTTTTTTTATTAATAATCTCTTATAAGAGTAATTTCATTCATTTCTTCATGGTGTCCTAATGATCCTTATGATCGCTTGTTACCATTGTCATTATTGTCTCTACCGATAATTTACTATCGCATTACTACTTTACTTTTTATATTATTATTATTGCCATTGTTATCATTTTTTTTATCACTTTTTCGTTTTTAATTTAGTCATTCATTTATTCTGATATTATGAATTAGCGTTATTATTAATACGATTAAATTTATTGTTTGCTTTCTTTTCTACACGTTTCCTAATACCATTTGTAGTTTTGTGGTTTTTGGAAATAAAGTTTTACTTCACTTTATAACACTATGTAACAATTTCTATTAATTTTTTTTGTCTTTTGGGTTGTAACTGTCATTTCCTATTTCTTAGTCAGAAAATTATAAAAACAGTCGATTATTCTCCACAAAACTTTTGCTTTTGTGACCAAGACAATGATATTTTTAAAATTTACAAGCAAACCAAATAGAAACTACATATTATGTCGTTCGACGTAGAATATCAGGGGAACTAAAGCAATCAGTGACGGAGTGAATTCATTTACGATAGGAATGACAATAAATATGTCTGTCAAATGATAGTATCTGTTATTTCGGCTTGGAATTTTGTTTTTTTTTTTTTTTGGAAACAAAACAAAAATACACAACGAAGATGTCTCAACCACTCAACCTGCTTTGATAATTTATTGCTATAATTGTTCCGGCGCTATTTTTAACTTTGACAGATCCAATGTTCAACGTCCCTCCATTCAAAACGTGTACACTCTAAAGCTGATTATAATAGACTCGTCCCACGATTTCAGCGCTCAAAAACCGGTGTGTATATATACTTCTCTTTTCACTATACCTATTTTCTAATTAGATGATGCTTCAAGAGGTTTGCAAACATAAAGCAGACGTTTTTGGCTATGTTTGTGGTCAGTTATTAGACAAGAGGATGGTATAGGGAGAAAGAGATCCATTGAGATTTGCATTCAAGCATTTGCGGGAACACCACTAACCACTCAAGCAATGCACTTTTGCATTGTGGACCTTCACAACGCCGTACTGGCAAAAAGCACCTGCTGTAATGTATCCGGATCCCCTTCATCCATGGCCCAGTATTAGACAGCCCTCAGCTTCCATTACTAATCTTCCTAAGATAGATCAGGCGTTTTCAATTTAGCAACAGCGAGTCGGAGTGTGAAGAAAATATTGTAGAATCAGATGACATGATCAATGGTTAGAAGACTTAGTTTAGATATCTTGGACTCTCAAGTCCAATGCTGAGATTTTTGACCTCTAGGCTGAAGGAGTGGAACTTGTTGATGAAACTGCGGCGAGTCGTAGATCAGAGAAAGCGTACCAAACTTCTTCTAGCTTTCTCACCTATCTAATGGGCTCTGCTTTTGCACGATGTGACTGGGCAATTTGAGACAATGGAATCTCCTATAATCCAAAATTGAGTGGCGTCTTCTTCATTGACAGCTCTTTAAGAAGCCTCAGAGCAGTACTCGCTGCATAATGGTAATATTTTCCATCTCTTCTCCTGGGTCATTCAGTGCACCCAAAAGATTACTTTAACATCAAGACTTGCTGAAAGTTTCGAAGTATGACAAGTATGGCTGGGAGGTCATCGGCGACTTTAAAATGGTGTCATTCCTCATAGATCTGCAAGGTGGTTTCACCAAATTCCCATGTTATCTTTGTTTTTGGGACAGCAGGGACACCAATGCACACTACACACAAGCGCGACTGGCCGCAGAGGACAGAGTTTTCTATCGGAAAAAACAATATCAAAGAGAGCCACTGGTAGACCCTCTAAAGGTGCTGATGCCACCACTGCACATAAAGTTGGGGCTTATAAAACAATTTGCGAAAGCTCTAGGTAAGGAGTCAGTAGCCATGAAACATCTTGAAAAAAATATTTCCTAAACTATCTAAGGCGAAGGTCAAAGCCGGTGTCTTCGTAGGACCTCAAATTAAGAAGATTCTCGACTGCGATGGCCTTCCTAAAAAGCTCACCCGTAAGGAGAAAATATTGGAGATATACACTGTGTCCACTTAAATATGAGACTAATGGGGGCAAAAAAAAAAATTATTGAATCTATAAAAAAAATTATATAAAATAAAGTGCTTCTTTAGAAATATATTTAGGGTTTAAAATTAACATTCGTAATTTTGCTATAATTAAGAAAAAAAAAAAGAAATTGTCTTGAGAATAAATCACCCTTATTTTTAAAGATATGAAGAAGTTCCATTAGAAAAAAAGTACTTCAAATTCCTAAATATGCCAAAATACCAACTTTCAAGTAAAAATCGAAAAAACACATTTTTACAAAAAAATAAAAATAAAAAAGTATTTTTTCAATGTTTGGTTCATATTGTGTAATTTTGTAGAATTCCATTTCTTTCATTTCTACTTTGAAAATTTGTATTTTGGCGCATTTAGAGAGTTATACTTTTCGCTAATGGAGCTTTTTGGTATCTTCAAAAATAAGCATGTTTTATTCTCAAAACAATTAATTTTTTTCTTAATTTATAGCAAAACCACGCATTTTAACTAAGTTTGAATATAAAATATGTTTTTAAAGAAGCACCAACTTTTATTTTACATAATTTTTTTTTATAAATTCAACAATAAAAATTTTTCCCATTTGTCTCATACTTAAGTGGATATATTTCAAATTTTCGTTGTCCTAGTTACAAAAGCAAAATTAGAGGGGAATAAAAGTATTTTTCTATTGTTTTGAAACATAAATAAGTTGGAAATAACGTTTATCACTCAAGGACAAAAAACGTGTTACATAGTGTAATCCATCCTTCCACTGGATTATACTGCAACTTGAGACGATATTGTACATCAAATTCTGCCAGTATAACACACCCCGAATAAATAGCCTTTTACCCCCCCTCTCCTACTTTTTATCTCTACTAGTTTCCGAGTAAATGCGTGAGAAAATGGATGTGGGACACACATGTATTTTACTTTATTAATATTTACATTTAATTCGACTTTCATACGAACAGTTCTCCAGCTAAGATGACATTTCCTTCGCACAACGATTATAACACGATACCCCGTTCCGTCAGCCCCTTGATGCCCGCCGGTGCTTTCGAAATACCCGCGGAAAGCAACTCTCTATACGATAACTGTGATATCGATACGATTTTCGATGTGATAAAGCGCGAAGATTATAAAACGTTAGCCAGTATTTTAGGTGAGAGGAACAAGATAGATTTGGCGCCCGAGCAGGGGCTATAAGCGTGCGGCACATTTTGCAGGTTCTAAAGCTATTTCCATGATCTCGACGCTAATCGACGACCAGAACACTAATATAATCCACTATTGCGCAAAGAACGGTTACTTGCCGGCCGTACATATGCTCCTGGCCGTCGGTACGGACCTGGATCTGTTGGACAAGGATCAGAATACTCCGTTGATGGCGGCCGTTGTGGCTTTTAAGAACGATGTAGTGAGATATTTGATAAAAGCTGGAGTTAATATCTCGATTAAGGTAAGAAAAATGTTATGTATTAAACCGATTTTTACGAATATAAAATGTTCTACCACCATTTTTTTCCTCCCTGAAATACCATTATTTTCTTTTAAATAACAAATTAATTCCATCTTTCATATTCTTTTTTTTTTATTAACAAACAGGGCACAGATGGCATGACAGCCCTCCATCTGGCGGCAGAATATGGCAATCTCGAAGCTTGCGAATTACTAGTAAGTTCAGCGATTAACAAACTGGAGTACGTCAATTCGGCAGACGATGGAGGTTGGACAGCGTTGGTTTGGGCGTGCGAGAACAATCACGTGAATGTCGCCAAATATTTACTGAGGAAAGGGGCCGATCCTTCTCTGAGAGACTTGAAACAGAACGTCGCTTTACACTGGGCCGCCTTCAGCGGTTGTCAAGAGAACGTAGAGCTCTTGTTGAATTACGGAACTGACGTTAATGTCGTCAACGCACAAGGTGACACCCCGTTGTAAGTTTTTTCTTAAATTACAAATGTTATTTTGCAATTTAATGTTGAATTTTGGCGCCCACTCTGGGGCGGCGAAAAATCAAATTAGGAGAATTGTCAAACATTACTCATCAGTTGAAATCCTCTTTCTTTTATTACGAATAGCTTCTAGATTTTTGGATTTCGCGCCCAACGTGGGGCACGAAATACGCGATATGCTGAACTGCCCTTGTTTCGCATTTTTGCTTTTAAGTTCTTGAATTCCCATAATTTATTCAACAAATTAACAAGTATTACTAACTAACAATAGGTATTAACATAATATATAGGGTGTCACAAAAAGTCGTCTACAAGAGGGTAAATTTTTAATTTATTTCATTAAAACTTGTTTAATTTCACTTATTTATTGACAGTAATACTTTTTTTTTTTCATACAAAATTTTATATTTTAGATCTAATGAAAATTTTTAATTCAAATTGTATAATCCAGTATTGACACCTAATATTTGATATTTGACTATCACAATATTTTTCAGTAGGCTTCAAAGTAAGTATAGTGTTCTCCAGTCTAATTCTCGAATTTGCGGCTTTATTTTCAAAACAGAATTTTGAATTTTGGCGCCCGACGTGGGGCCAAAATCCAAATAGCAAAGTTATTATGTACTGCCCATCTCATTTCTAATGTTTTTTTTTCGCCAATTATGAGATGGTTGGATTTTTGAATTTCGGCGCCCTGTGTGGGCCCGAATTGATCGTTTCCGTTTTTACTTGTAATCTCGTTAATTCTCAAATTTTATTTAACACTACAATTACTAAACGAATATTTTTCGCCGTCTGATGTCATTTTTATAGCTCCATCGGATTTTGGCGCCCGACGTGGGGCGAACATACAAATGGCAACGTTTCCAATTTCTGTTCTCCTCAAAATTACGACAAATTTTAGGATTTTTGGATTTAAAATTGGGAAAACAGGAGAGCTATTAAGTATTGTTCATCTCACTTTTTATTTTTCCAGTCATGGGGAAGTTTCAGGATTTTTAATTTGGGCGCCTAACGTGGGGCCGATCTGACCTTTCATCAATTTTACTTTTAATTCCTTCATTTCTTAAATTTTATGTAACAGTACAACCAAAATATACTAAACATTTTTATCGTCCTATTGAATTTTGGGGCCCGACGTGGGGTCAAATTACAAATTGTTAAATACAATCTTCCACTTCTCCAAATCACGGGAATCTTCTAGGATTTTTTTTGGTATTGGCGTGCCTGAAGCCAGAATCCAAAGAGAAAATTTAAGTTCTACATATCCCGTTGTTGGGGAATTTTTGGATTTCGGCGCCCAACGTGGGGTAGAAGTGTTTTTACTTTTAATTTCTTTATTTAATGGTACAATTTTTTTTTTCACGATTGATACAATTTTTATCGCTTCATTGGATTTGGCGCCCGACGTGGGGTCAAAAGTCAAACAGGAATTTTTAAGATTTTTTGAATTTCGGCGCCCAACGTGACGGCAAAATGTTTTTGTTTTTAATTTATTACCAGTACAACATAATATTTTCCGCGATTGATACAATTTTTGTCTCTACATTAAATTTGGCAGTCGACTGGGGGCCAAAAGTGAAACAGGAGCATTGTTATTATATACTATTCATCCTGTTTTTTTTTTTTTTTCTCATTTCGACGCCCAATGATGGCAAAATGTCTTCGCTTTTAATTTCTTTATTAAACAGTATAACATAATTTTTGATCCAATTTTTGTCGCTCCACATTGGATTTGGCGCCCAACATGGGGAAAAAAGTCAAATCGAAACGTTGTTAAGTACTACTCATCTCGTTTCTGGGAGTTCTTGAATTTCGGCGCCAAACGTTTTTTTTTTTTTTTTTTTTTTTGTTTTAATTTCCTTATTTAACAGTACAACCAAATTTTTCCACGATTGATAATTTTTGTCGCTCTATTAGATTTGGCGCCCGAGGGGGGACACGAATTGGGGATGGTTGTTAATCCGGATGTTACTAGGTGCTCCTTGAAGTTGGCCCTGATTGGGCGCTAAAATTAAATTCTACTCTAAGTGAATTGTCATTCCAAATTCGATATTATAAGTAAAATATATTACGATAGGCACATAGCGGCCCGTCAGGGAAAATACAACACCGTCATAATCCTACTAGTCCGGGGAGCTAACGCCAACATTTTAAACAAACTGCAAGAGAGCGCGTTAGATTGTTCCCAACAATACGAAGACTGTTACAAACTCATACTGCTGAACGTTACGATACAAGCCATCCAATCGCAATACAATCGAAAGATAGTATTATCCAAGTAAGTCTCGATCGCTCTCATTGTAACCGTGATATTTTATGACATCGTCATTCTCCAGCGACATCACGAACGGAAAGGAATTGAACCCGATCCAGTGCGTTAACGTCCTAGACTCTGAACCGTTTCCCACTAACTACATCTACGTCACCGATTATTGCATCACGTCTGATATTAACATCGACTACAAAATAACTAGCCTGCACTCTTGTACCTGCAACGATAATTGTACCGTTACCGATTGTTCTTGCGTAAGGAATTCCTGTGACGAATTGGTACGACGAGGATGGAAGATTGCTGCCCCATTTAGATTTTGCCGGTACGTTGAAGAAAATTTTCATTTAAGGGGAGGTTTACATACACCCTAAAAAAAAAAAATGTAGTAAAATTACCCCAAAAATAGATGGCAACTGGGCTACCGCCTATTTTTGGGGTAAATTTACACCTATAGGGGATTTTTCACATACTGGTGGAATATTCCTTGAAAGTGTGGTAATTTTCACTGGTAAATTTACACTCTAAAAGTATCTAATAATTCCCTAATGGAAATGGAATAATTTCAGGTAGATTTAGCCACACTTCAAGGAGATAATTCCATCAGTATGTGAAAATCCCCTATAGTGTAAATTGTACCCCAAAAATAGGAGGTAGGCCAGTTGCCATCTACAGTCGCGAGCAAATGTTATAGGCACCCTAAATTTTGGCGAATATCGCAGTAAAAATGAGAAAATAAAACCTTGTAGGTAAAACATTATAAATATTGGAGTATTTAAGAAATCTTATTAATTGGTTGCATATTAGAGTGTTTTTAGTAAGCTATCAATACTTTCAGATGGGAGGGCGGAAGTGATTCTCGAAGACTTGAAATATATAAAAAAAGTAATACATTTACCAGGTATTATAAGACTATTGTAACATAAAGCGAATTATAAAACTGTTGAAAATAACTGTCACAAAAAAAATGCACAGAAACATGACACCAAGTTGTCAGAGTGCCTATAAACATTTGCTCCGCGACTGTATTTTCAGGATACTTTACCACATTTTTTTTTTTAATGTATAGATTTAGAGTAACAACAAAGAAATTAGAAATAATTGATTATTTAGGTTGTTTCATCCAGAATATTAATTTCAGTATACTAATAACAGTTTATGTCATTTAGAACTTAATGCAGATTCTCCACTTTAAATATTCAAAACTACCATTTATAATATTAGATTTAATTTAATAATTCTGAAAGATAATTAATTAGTTGGATTACAGAGAGTTTACAATAATTTCAATAAATTTTTAAATTCAATAAGCCAATGTTTTTAAAGAGTAAACAGTTCGGACAAGAAAGGTCGATAAGAAAAGCCAATAGTACCTAAGAATTGGTTGTATTCATAATACAAGATCTAGTTGAATATAACATAAAATAAATTTTGACTAAACAAATACATTAAAAATCTTATCAACTTTGAGTTTGGATTTGGAGCTTTTTTATTTTTGTTGCCGCTGTTCAGGGTATATTTTAAAAAAAATACCTCTGCGAACTTCTAATGTGTTAGAACCTCTTTTGCGTACATACTGCAAATGAAAATTAAAATATGCCGCCATCATTTGTTGTAATGCAGAACGAAATAATCTGTTGGGTCTAATAACTGTCTTTCTACCATTAAAGAATGCGACTTCACATTCCCTAGAAAAGAAAATAATGTAAAAACATATGAAAAATATATATTTTTATTAATACTTCTCCAAGCATATTTCAACGGTGTATTCACCTCAATTTCTTCAAGTTTAGATTTATCCTGAAAATTTTTAATAAATTAGCATTTAAAAATATATTGTATGTAGATAATAGTGCTGCGAATCGAAGCCTCTTTATGTGAAACCGGGGTTTGGATGCAGTGGATTAATCGTCTTTAAAAATTGTAACGGTAAAACCGGGTTTTCAAAATCAAACCGGTTTTTAAAAGCAGATTATTGCGCCTTAAATAGGTTTTTCGAATTTAAAATACGTAGCACTTTAAAAAAGTATTGCGTATTGTTTTTAGTTTGAAAATTGGTTTTTGAAAATCGATTTTAAAAACTGAATTTTAAAACCGATTTTTACTAAAAATCGATTAAACCGGTTTTTGATATCGGCGATTCCCGCAATACTAGTATATACATAAATAATGTTGTGATTAACTATGAACTCAAATTTGTCGTCCTGCCGTCTTGCACATTTGCATGTATAAGTGCTTAATACCTACTTTACTTTTGTCATTAAATCCTAGAGTAAAACCAAAATAGTCTCTTCCTTACTTTACTTGTATCATCACTAACAACGAAAACATAGCCTCCATAAAAGGCAAGACCTAGTCGTTTTAATATTGCAAAGTTTAATGAAAGAGAAAAAACAAAGAATTGACTCCTTCAAAACGAAGACTTTCTGTTGTTTAAATTGAAAAGTTTGAGTACGGTAGTTTTCCTGCGTGCCACTTGCACATTGAAAACTTTAAATAAATGTATCATATCCTTGTAGCAACAATACCGCCAAATGCTATTGAGGTTAAGTTCCAGTATAATCATATTAGATATCCTAGCAGGTGTTATGTCTATTATTTATGTGTGCTGTCATAGCTAAGTACATGGTAATCATCTCATACATAATTAATGTAAAATGAACTTACCTCAATCTTTATTTGCAAGACAAAATGAAAAACACACCATTTACATTTATGCGTTGGAGCATCCAGTGTAGATGCCGCACTTGATTCAAACTGCGTACCTCAAACGCTTGCGCGTTGTATAGTCGAACGGCTATGTAATGCATTCTCGTAACGGGTTTAATTTTGTGATCAAACGGACACAATGTAATGCATATGTTAAAAAAAAAACATTTTGTGTTCCAATCAAAATAACAGATGCATATATATATATATAATCAGAATTTCAATGTCCTTGTATTGTCCATATTGTATTTTTAACCAACATAAGGGTAATATCCGCGAAATATGTTATTTTTCCTTGCTCCTAAGCAAATTCCCAAGTGCGGGAAATTACTTCTAATTAATTGAGTATTTTTCCCATCAAAGTCGGTTTACCCAGGCCAAAATTACACCTAAATTGTTGCAAAAAAACCAAAAATCTGATTTTTTACCAGTCAAATACATGTAACGCTCTTAAAATGCTTTGTTTGATCTTCTGATTTAGACGCTCCGTTGGTGTTCGAATGCAACCAAGTGTGTTCGTGCAACGCCCTAACTGCAACAATCGCGTCGTGCAAAGGGGCCTGAGTCAGCGGTTTCAACTATTCCGTACCGAAAAGAAAGGTTGGGGTATGAGGACCTTGAATGCGGTGGTTCGTGGGAGTTTCGTCTGCGAGTACATAGGAGAGGTTGTCAGTGACGTCGAAGCCGACCAACGGGAAGACGATAGCTATTTCTTCGGGCTGGACAATCATGTTAGTTTCGAAATTAATTTCTTGACGAGCTGAAGTTGAAAGTTTTGTTCGCAATTTTAGGATGAATGCTATTCGATCGATTCCAGGAAATATGGAAACTTCGGCAGATTCATAAACCACAGTTGTAGTCCGAATCTGACACCGATAAAGGTCTTTACGAATCATCAGGATCTGAGGTTTCCGAGGATAGCGTTCTTTGCCAATCGGGATATTCTAGCAGAAGAGGAATTGTGGTAAGTTCCTAATAATTACATGTCCTACAATATTAGTTTTTTTGTTGCATGTTTATATTCAAATTTCGATTTTATCCCCACGTTGGGCGCCAAAATCTGCTATAACAGTTAGGGGCTCCATTCCTACAATTCCTTAGATTTATTTTATACTTATTTATTAAAAAAAAACAGTATTGTTGCTCAGTTTGTTGCTGTTTACATACAATAAAAGAGTAATTGGTAATAATAATTATGATCCTTACTACAACAAAGCTAATTACAGAAATTATATATAAATGTTACACTCTTCGATGCTTTGTTGATGCCGATTTTACATATTCTTACATTCCTCCTATTTCCAAATATTCTATTTTTCTCTTGGCGTGTTCATGTTAAAATTCCGATGTTTCCCACGTTGGCGCTAAAAATCTGCAGTGCCAGTTACAGGTTTCATTCCTATAATTCCCAGAATTTATTTATACTTTCATTTATGAAAAAAAATACGTACTGGCATCAACTTATTGTTCTTAACATACAATAAAAGATTGGCAAGAATAATTATTATTTTTACTACTAGACGATATTTAAAGTTTACACCTCTCTATGCTTTAGTGATGCTGATTTTACATATTATTTTCTTAAATTGCTCCTATTTCCAGATATTTTATTTTTCTTCTGAGGTGTTTATGTTGAAATTTCGATGTTGTCCCCACGTTGGGCGCTAAAATCTGCAGTGCCAGTTAGGGGCTTCATTCCTATAATTCCTTAGATTTATTTATACTTTATTTATTGAACAAAAAAAAATACGTACTGGCATCAACTTATTCTTCTTAACGTATAAGAAAAGATTTGGCAAGAATAATCTTTAGTTTTACTACTAGACGATTATTTAAGTTTACACCTCTCATATGCTTAGTGATGCTGATTTAACATATTATTTTCCTTAAATTGCTCCTATTTCCAGATATTTTCGTTTCTTCTTCTGAGTGTTTATGTGAATTTCGATTTGTCCCACGTTGGGCGCCAAAATCTGCAATAGCAGTTAGGGGCTCCGTTCCTACAATTCCTTAGATTTATTTGTACTTTATTTATTAAAAAAAAAAACAAGTATTGCTGTCAGTTTGTTGCTGTTTACATACAATAAAGAAGTTTGGTAAAATAATTATTATCTTTTACTACTAGACAGATAATTTAAACTAATATAGACACTTTTCGGATGCTTTAGTTATGCTGATTAACATATTTTCTTACATTCCTCCTATTTCCAGATATTCTATTTTTCTCTTGGCGTGTTCATGTTAAAATTCCGATGTTCCCCACGTTGGGCGTAAAATCTGCAGGCCAGTTAGTCATCCATATAATTCCCTACTATTTTTTATACTTTATTTATGAAAAAAAAAATACGTACGTGCATCAACTTATGATTCTTAAATAATAATAAAAGATTGGCAAGAATAATTATTATCTTTACTACTAGACGATATTTAAAGTTTACACTTCTCTATGCTTCTTTAGTGATACTAATTTTACATATTATTAAATTGCTCCTATTTCCAGATATTTTGCTTTTCTTCTTCTGAGGTGTTTATGTTGAAATTTCGATTTTGTCCCCACGTTGGGCGCCAAAATCTGCAATAGCATTAGAGTCCGTTCCTACAATTCTTAGATTTATTTGTACTTTATTTAATAAAAAAAACAAGTATTGCTGTCAGTTTGTTGCTGGTTACATACCAAAAAAAGATTTGGCAAGAATAATTATATTTTTACTACTAGACGATATTTAAAGGTTACCACCTCTCTATGCTTTAGTTGGATGCTGATTTACATATTATTTACTCTTACATTCCTCCTATTTCCAGATATTCTATTTTTCTCTTGGCGTGTTCATGTTAAAATTCCGATGTTGGCCCCACGTTGGGCGCTAAAATCTGCAGTGCCAGTTAGTCATTCCTATAATTCCTCTGATTTTTTTTATACTTTATTTATTGAAAAAAAAATACGTACTGGCATCAACTTATTGTTCGTTAATATATTAATAAAAGATTGGCAAGAATAATTATTATCTTTTACTACTAGACCATATTTAAAGTTTACATTCTCTTATGCCTTCTTTAGTGATAATAAATTTTACATATTATAAATTTGCTCCTATTTCCAAATATTTTGCTTTTCTTCTTCTGAGGTGTTTATGTTGAAATTTCGATTTTGTCCCCACGTTGGGCGCCAAAATCTGCAATAGCAGTTAGGAGCTCCGTTCCTACAATTCCTTAGATTTATTTGTACTTTATTTATTAAAAAAAAAAACAAGTATTGTTATCAGTTTGTTGCTGTTTACATACCAAAAAAGAGTATTGGCAAGAATATATTATATTTTTACTACTAGACAGATATTTAAAGGTTACCACCTCTCGATGCTTTGTTGATGCTCATTTTACATATTCTTACATTCCTCCTATTTCCAGATATTCTATTTTTCTCGTGGCGTGTTAATGTTAAAATTCCGATGTTGTCCCCACGTTTGGCGCTAAAATCGGCAGTGCCAGTTAGTCATTCTATAATTCCTCTGATTTATTTTATACTTTATTTATTGAAAAAAAAAAAATACGTACTGGCATCAACTTATTGTTGTTAACATATAATAAAAGATTGGCAAGAATAATTATTATCTTTACTACTAGACGATATTTAAAGTTTACACTTCTCTATGCTTTAGTGATGCTGATTTTACATATTATTTTCCTTAAATTGCTTCCTATTTCCAGATATTTTGTTTTTCTTCTTCTGAGGTGTTTATGTTGAAATTTCGATTTTCGACGTATTGCTATCAGCTTGTTGTTTTTAACAAACAATAAAAGATTGGCCATAATTATTATTAACTTTACCACTAGAAAAGCTAATCACAGAAGCGATATTTACACTTTACACTTTTTGATAGTTTATTGATGCGAATTTTATATATTATTCTTCTTGCATTGCTCCTATTTACAGATATTTTATTTTTCTCTTGGCGTGTTTATGTTGAAATTTCGTTGTTGTCCCCACGTTGGGCGCCAAAATCTGCAATTCTAATTAGGGGCTATATTTCTATAATTCTTTAGATTTATTTATACTTTATTTATTAAAAGAGAAACACGTATTCCCATCAGCTTGTTCTTCTTCATATACAATAAAAGATTGACAACAATAATTATTGATTTATGTTGAAATTTCGTAGTTGTCCCCACGTTGGGCGCCAAAATCTGCAATTCTAATTAGGGGCTTCATTCCTATAATTCCTTAGATTTATTTATACTTTATTTATTAAAAAAGAAAGTATTCCATCAGCTTTTTCTTCTTCATATACAATAAAAGATTGGCAACACTAATTATTATCCTTACTACTAAAAAAGCTAACCACAGAAACGATATTTAAAGATTACACTTCTCAATGCTTTATTGATGCTGATTTTACATATTTTTCTTCTTACATTGCTCCTATTTCCAGATATTCCGTTTTCCTTTTGATGTGTTGATGTTCCCCACGTTGGGCGCCAAATCTACAATCTTGTTTAGGCAATCTGCTCCTATAATTCTCTAGATTTCTCCAAACTTTCGCTACTTTTATCAATAATAATACAAACTAAGTTGTTTGTTTGAAACTTTCAATAATAAGAATTAATTGCATTCAACGACCAAACATTATTACTATCGCTGGGTTCCTAGAATTTTGATGCCCGACTAGAGGATAGAATCCAATAATGGGAAAAGTTGTCGACCCGGTATCCATCAAATTGACTTCCCATTCCTAATGTTCCGTTTCTCCAATTTTATTGTGGAGAAGCTAAGATTTTTAGATTTCCGCGCCCAACGTGGTGTCGAACTGATTTTTTTTTTTTTGGTATTTAGAATAGCTTGAGTGCAGATTTTAGTTGCTTAACGTTTATTAGTTTATATCACTTAACATTTTGTATAAAAAGCAAAAGGCCCAATACTGCTCCTTGAGGAACTCCAATCGTACTTGTTTTTGATAATTACATTCATTGCTGTAATTTTAAAATTTTATAATTTAAAATATTAGATCTAAAAATATCTCTTCGCTATTATTAATATTACATAAGTAGTCAATATTATGCCGGTTCCAGACCACATAATTTTGAACGAACAAATTTAGAGATATTTATCGATTTTACAACACATTTTTATATGAATTCTAGCCATATTATCATTATTTTAACACATTTATATCAAAAAACCATGTTTTTATAATTTTTCTCGTACAAATCAAAAAATCAACATAAAAATGCTATTTTTTTTTCTCTGAGTAACCCCAATTGTGAACGACTAAAAAGCGACATATTTTCTAAATTAGTGCGTTTTTATATTCATTTTTACACATGGATCACATAATTTTGAACGCACAAATTTAGAAGATATTTATCGATTTACAAACACATTTTTATATGAATTCTAGCCATATTATCATTATTTAACAAATTTATATCAAAAACCATGTTTTTATAAATTTTTGCTCGTACAATCAAAAATCAACATAAAAATCTATTTTTCTGAGTAACCACCAAATGTGAACGACTAAAAAGAGACATATTTTCTAAATTTAGTTGCTTGTATATTCATTTTTAACACATTTACTGATGAATTATTCTTACCTTAAAGCCATGTCTCCCGTTCACACATCATGATTACAGAAAAACTGGTTTATCATATGTGACCTCTAAAGCCATTCATACATGTTAACATGTAGTTATACTCTGTTTAACTTTCATAATTTCAGTATCACACATCATCAACAACAACACTAAATAAAGGATTGTAAAATCATATAATTTGTGTTTTTCAGATGGAAAAAAAATAACTATTATACATAGATATATGAATATATTTTAAAATTAACAGTAAATACATTATATCAGTAATCAATACTTATAAATCAACCTACAGGGCCTGCAGGTGGTGAAGGTGATCACTTGAGGTTGAATTCTTTACCAGAATCGGAAACCTATCAAAATAATTTAAATTATCATTACACAAGAGTTATATATGTAAATTATAAATTCTTAAAATAATACTACTTTAAACCCACAATAATTTTTGAATGAATTATCTTTCGTAGTTTGTGAGAAACTTATAAAATCATAACTGTTAGTACATTTTTTTTCTTACCTATCTAGGAATGCATTGTTGTAAAATTCTTCTTTCTCCATCGGATTACCAAATTGGATGCGGATTATCCCAGTAGAATTTGCAAGATTGTATTGAAGAATTAATACTAGTGGTTGTTGATTTAGTATGTCGATATCTTTTAAGTAAAACAAGTTTGAATGTTGATTCTCGAAATCTAATACAAGTACTTTTAGATTTTTAATTTTTTCAATATGAATTTGTCGCATTCTACTTTCCTTCCGTTGTCAATTGTCACACACACCAAGTACGTCATTTTGCAATGTGTTTTCTTCAGACGGACCATTCTTTTAAAGGAAAAATAATAGATAAAATTTGTACTTTTTTTTACAGGTTATGTTTGACCTTAATTTGATATTTGATTTGCCATGTCCTGCTAAACAACCAAAATAGACACAAACCATCTAGCAGATACCTAATTCGACACAATTAGTAGATATAAATACACATAATAAATATTCGTCTGCTAAACGATAGATGGCGCGATTAGTTTTAGTAACATTTTTAAGAGATACGGTATAAAATAAATTGTATTAAATACATACGTATTGGTTTAATTTTTTCTGTTTTTTGCAAAATTAATATTATTGTTAATTATTTAAATATTTTTTATCAATTAAAGAGTTATATGAAAGTAAAAATATATTTAATAATTTTTTAACTAATTAAGTTATTATGTATTAGTTTATTTTTAATGTAGATAAATGAATATTAAAATTAAAAAAAGGTTCATCAATTATTTTGGAAGATAAATCAAAAATTGTTGAAGGTGGTGAAATACGTGGTGGTTTTATAAATTTTTGTAATACCTATATTAGCAGCAGCTGACTGGTCCTGTTTTAGCAAATGTTTTAAATAAAAACGTTTGACACAATAGAATGATAAATAAGGTAAGTCCATTAACATTAGGAAATGTCTGTCTACCACCCGACTTCCTTTAAAGAAAACGTTATCTCAAAAAGATAAAGACACAAAAAAAAATTAGGCTCTATGAATATAACTGAACAAAGAGGATTTCACGATTGTGACGACGATTATACCATTATTATTTTGATAAAAATAAAACAAGTTGATAATATTAATCCAACAGAAGAATTAAAAAATTATTAAATATACAAGATCCTAAATTATTAAACAAACATATAAAAATAATAAACACCACCAACCACAATTTACATCAGCAAGAATTTTGAAATTTATAATTATTTATGAGTTACTGTATAACTTATGGAATTATAAATTTTTCTGGTAATGAATTACCAAATGAATCAAAGAAATTCACTAATTTATTAGTATTATCTATATGCATAGCAACCACAATGTGTCCATCAGTATTTCCACTGTAAATTAAAATATTATACTTATTTTAAATTACTATTCCGTATGTTAATATTTTATCTGAATTACGTTTATTTCCTGGTTTGTAATTAATTTAAAAAAATATTCTCCAGTCAATTATTTGATAATACTATCTATTACATTTTACATTTATCGATTAAATAATTTAAAATAATATTCTTCATTTATAATACTTTGAATAATTTGTTGAATTGACTGAGAATCAAAACTTTGATTATCAGTTAAAACATCTGTTTTATTAGCACCATCTGCTCCTGCATTTTTATATGCTTTATAAATTATATTTGTATTCCTAATATTATTTTTATATTCGTCTTCAGTATTTCTACCAACTGCTTTCAATCTATTTTTATATTCTCTGAAGGATTTGTAATCACATAATTTCGTTGGATAACAATTACCATTTTTATTAATTGTATAAAATCCAGTTTTACTATAATTTTCCAAACAACCATTAATTGTTTTATCATCATATAATATAATTTTTCCAAGTCACTTATTTTATATTTATGAATAATTTATTTCACGTATAACTTGATTAAGTTCAAAATAAATCTAATATTTTCTAAAATTAAAAAAAATTAGTCACAGATCGCTTATAAATAACCATTTATTTTTTTATTTTCCATAACAATTGATTAATTTTTAAATCTGCATCATTCAATAATTCATTTGTAATCATTTATTGGTGATTGAAAGAGTATTTGACAAACGTCTTTTTGCTCTTTGCCTGTCAACATATCTAATGATTGGTTGCTTATTTAATAAATTATTAATTTTATCTTCATCAAAATGATTTACATCTTTCAATTCTTCTTCTAACACATTAATTTTATTATCTTTATATTCAATTTCTTCATCCATTTTCTCAATTGTGTCAACTGCAGCAATTCCTAATTCTTTTAAAATTCTGTTTTCAGTATATAATTGTTCTGATGCTTTAGATTTTGAACCCACAGATAATTTATTAAATTCAATGCAATCAGCTTTAATTTTATTTTGTATAATTCTCAATTGATTTTTATCTGTAATATCAATCAATGACATTATTTACTAGATAAAGATTTTACAGACTTATTAAATTTTCTTCAAAATTTTGATCATCTGATGTACTTGGATTGTCTTTTGATCTCTTTGCATTCTTTTGCGTTTTTTTGCGGACAACTGCGGACAAATGTGACCCAACTCCAATAGAATTTATATGGGAATTAGAACTTGTGGATGTATCAAGGTTTAGTTGTGCTGATTTAATTTTAGGATCTTGTTTAATTAATATTAATGCTGAATCTAGAGTTTTTTGTGATATTTTTTCTCTTTCACAAATTTTCTTTTAGAAATATTTTCTTTAGACAGTCTATTTAAATATTCAGTTGCTAAATTTATTTTATAATAATTTTTTGCATCATTTATTGCAGTCCATTGATCTTTTGTGTTTATTATATTTTTTAATGACTTTGCTATTGATTTATTTATTGATATATTTGAATTACTCGTCTTTGGTAAATGTGTATAATATCTAACACTAACATTACTCATATTTATTATAATAATATTTTTCTATATTTATTTTAATTATTAAATAAATACTATTTAATACTAATTATGACTAATAGTGGTCGACCAAAGAAAAAGTTATTTAATAATAATGATAATACAAATTTTGGATTGAGATCATTAATTGAAAGAAAAATGGGGTGGTGAATTATTATCACAAACAAAAAGAATAATAATTATAGGTCCATCTGGATCTGGTAAATCAACAATCGCTCAAGAAATAATATTTGGTATGGAAAGAAAATCTATTTCAGAAATAAATTATTTTTTACCTAATGGAAACGAATTAGAAAAAGATATTCAAGTAATTAAAGAATTATGTAAAGAAGCTTTTATTTATTTTAATATATATAGATATGAAAAAGATAGTATTCCTAATGAATTAAGAATACACAGTCTTAATATATTTGATGATGCACATAAGAAAAATGGTGTAACAGATTTAGCAGAAAAAATATTCACAGAAGGAAGACACATGCAGCAGCATATAATACATATTCAACAAACTGGTACATTTATACCAGCTGGAATGAAATCAAGTTATAGTGAAATAATTATTCATAAAAGTATAATAAGTGACTTGGAAAATTATATTAATATTGATGATAAAACAATTAATGGTTGTTTGGAAAATTATAGTAAAACTGGATTTTATACAATTAATAAAAATGGTAATTGTTATCCAACGAAATTATGTGATTACAAATCCTTCAGAGAATATAAAAATAGATTGAAAGCAGTTGGTAGAAATACTGAAGACGAATATAAAAATAATATTAGGAATACAAATATAATTTATAAAGCATATAAAAATGCAGGAGCAGATGGTGCTAATAAAACAGATGTTTTAACTGATAATCAAAGTTTTGATTCTCAGTCAATTCAACAATTATTCAAAGTATTATAAATGAAGAATATTATTTTAAATTATTTAATCGATAAATGTAAAAATGATAATAAGATAGTATTATCAAATATTGACTTGGAGAATATTTTTAAATTAATTACAAACCAGGAAATAAACGTAAGTTCAGATAAAATATTAACATACGGAATAGATAATTTAAATAAGTATAAAATTAGTGAATTTCTTTGATTCATTTGGTAATTCATTACCAGAAAAATTTATAATTCCAATAAGTTATACAGTAACTCATAATAATTATAAATTTCAAAATTCTGCTGATGTAAATTGTGGTTGGTGGTGTTTATTATTTTTATACGTTTGTTATTTAACGTCTTAGAAAAAAGATTTATGATTTTGTTTCAAATAATCGTGGATCTTGTATATTTAATAATTTTTTAATTTCCTCTGTTGGATTAACGTTTGCGACTTGTTTCGTTTTATCAAAACATAATAATGGAATATCGTCATCACAATCTGAATCCTCTTTGTTAGTTATATTCATAAGAGCTCTAATATTTTTTTGTGTCTTTATCTTTTTGAGATAACGTTTTCTTTAAAGGAATCGGTGGTAGACCAGACATTTCTAATGTTAATGACTTACCCTTTATTTTATCATCTATTGTGTCAACGATTTTATTTAAAACATTTGCTAAAACAGGACCAGCAGCTGCTGCTAATATAGGTATTAAAAAATTTATAAAACCACCACGTATTTCACCACCTTCAACAATTTTTGATTTATCTTCCAAAATAATTGATGAACCTTTTTTTAATTTTAATATTCATTTATCTACATTAAAAATAAAACTAATACATAATACTTAATTAGTTTAAAAAATTATTAAATATATTTTACTTTCATATAACTCTTTAATTGATAAAAAATATTTAAATAATTAACAATAATATTAATTTTGCAAAAAACCAGAAAAATCAAAACCAATACGTATGTATTTAATACAATTTATTTTATACCGTATCTCTTAAAAATGTTACTAAAACTAATCGCGCCATCTATCGTTTAGCAGACGAATATTTATTATATGTATTTATATCTACTAATGTGTCAAAGTTAGGTATCTGCTAGATGGTTTGTGTCTATTTGGTTGTTTAGCAGGACCATGGCAAATCAAATATCAAATTAAGGTCAAACATAACCTGTAAAAAAAGTACAAATTTTATCTATTATTTTTCCTTTAAAAGAATGGTCCGTCTGAAGAGAACACATTGCAAAATGACGTACTTGGTGTGTGTGACAATTGGCAACGGAAGGGAAGTAGAATGCGAAATTCATATTGAAAAAATTAAAAATCTAAAAGTACTTGTATTAGATTTCGAGAATCAACATTCAAACTTGTTAATAATAATAAAAGGCAATAGGTGTGGCCTTTTCTACTCTTTGTCGCACACCATAGGCGTCGCCCTATTCCGTGCGTGTAAATCGAGTGTGAAAAAGTCGGACGCACTAACCGTGCACGGAGAAACGGATTAAAAGGGAAATAATAGAGGGGCAAAGGGGTAGCGGGGATGGCACGGGAATAGGCGTATGGAAATTAATAGTTAAAAATAGGTCAAGGGGAGAAAATTCGCGAAATTCAAAATCGCGATGGGTGCGAGCTAGGCGAACGTCGCTGAAGACCGAGAAATGTCACTTGGCAAATTTCGACCGATTTCGCATTGTCAAAGTTGGGCATTTTGGTGCGATCGCCACAAGGCAGAGAAGGTATTTGAGAGTGGGGTTAATGTGGAAATGCCTTCACGCATGTTTCCTCTTGCCGATCGAACCCTAAAATGGGGTCGAGACGCGAAATTTTTCTCAAAAAGAGCCGATTTATAGAGGTGTGTTTTGCCGGCGATGAGGTTGGAATTATGGCGGGTTTCGTGGGATGTCAAATGCCGCTGTCACGCGGTGAAATGTCGCGAACTTTGAGGGACGATTTCGAGCGTAAATGGGTGTTTAAAGAACGGGTAAAAAGTCGAAACGTGACCAGAGAGATGTTAAGAGCCTGAATGATTCCGTAGCATATGGAAAAATGTGAAATAAATCGAGAATAATAGTCATTTGTGATGGTATTAATTTCATAACCTAATCTGCTATTTGGGGCAACAATAATAGCGATTTAAGATAATTTAACGTTTATTGGAAGGTTGAAAAGGTTCGTAATACACGCCCAGGTATGTTTCTGATTAAAATTATACAGTTTTTAGCGAAATTATTGAGCCAGGATCAAGTAAGATGTCAAACTATCGAACCACGAAAGGCGTCAACGTATCGCGCTAATTTTAGCACGAAAAGTATACATTACCGCAAAATTATGGTCGATACGGGCATTTACCTGACAGATGTTACCGTCTTGATGCTAAAAAGTGCCAATTTCTACAGAACGATTTGATTTATGGAGTCATGTTCGACTGGCCTGTCAAAGATAAATTAATATTAATATGCATCTTTTAATGAGGTAAATTTCATATTTTTCAACCTTTCTACAACTATGATGACAAGAATATTATAACAGTAACACGATATAATATATAAATCGACCCCTAGAAATGTCATTTGGGTTGTCGAGGGTAGTCCGATGACCAAAAAATCCTTTCCGATGAAACTAATATGACGTTTCTTTTTTTACCTTTTTAGAGCTAGATATCAATATAATATCACATCATCACAGAATATACTACAACAGCAAAGCTGAAGATGTGTTTAAAGTTCATCAAACAACTACTCGGAAGAAATATTTGACTAAGATTATTGTCCGATGAACATATGGCAGGAAGTGTGTATTTGTGCCTACGCTTGACCAAAATGAGAGGTGCCTCTCATTTTTTATAAGAGCTCACTATCCTCCAGCCTCCGTTTGCATCAGAACATTTACTCGAAGCAGCTACCATGTATATATTTTGGCTGCGCTATCATTTATAATCTATCGTATATATATATTTAGGTATTTAAATAGCAATTTTCACCAACCTTATTACATGTAAATTATTATATCAAATATATATTGATTAAATATTAAAACCACAAACTGATTTTACCAAAATTTTATTATCCCCTTTAGATGATTCGCACCATTTTATTTTACATCTATTATCAATCGTAACAGTTTCAGGTATGAGATTTTCAGAACAACACATTCCATAGACGATAAATATAACGCACAAGCTGCACAATTCGAGATAGCAATGTTTTTTGTAATGTTCCCTTTGATGCTTATACATCACAACGGTTTAAGTAATAATACAATATGTACAGTCAGATAATTATTACGGAACGCCCAATCACTTATAATAGACCTACAATGTAAGAATCTTTCCAGTATTTAGACGCTTATACGTATTTCTGTAAAAAATCAAAATTCAAACAACACATTTCGTGGTTAGGTGTCAAATTACCCGGTTTCTTCTTTCGAAATATATAATATCGATATTGCCGACGATTGTGTGTTTGAGAAGCACCCATAACTTAATATTTTCTATGAAATATAGATGGTTTCATATAGAAATTATATCAATTAATTTTTCCCATAAATTCTATAGGGATACGGATGACAGATATAAATTATATTAGTCGGGTACACAGCGAGACCTGGGCGAGGACACTTAATGCTCCACTTTTTCGACAAGGTTGCGCGCCACCGAGTGCAGCACACCGAACTACAACTAATCTGGCGGTACATTCAAATGGGTGGTTTTATATACTTTTGGTATTTGAGAGTTCTATTTGTGTATATACCAAACATTTCATTACTATAATAGTACAATTTTGTAATAATTATACTATTATAGTAATGAACTATTTGGTATATACACATACATATGATAAAATGTAGATGTATAAATACAACACTAAAATAATATATAAAGATGCTTTATTTATAAATGTTATAGTGTCTATATCTATCTATCACTATAAAATATTGTCACAATAATAGCGGGAAATTTAATTTTTGCAGCTTCGATTTATTTTTTAACCTAGGTATTATACAAACATCGTTATTATTTTCGTCCTATATGTGATTCCATTGTACAGGTGTCCCACAGAAAACTGGGTCTTTGATTACAGCCCTATTTTTGCTTTTAGGAAAAAAATATTTTCTACAAAAGTTGTACAGAATCGAATACTGCATAACCTAAAATTATTTTTAAACATACCGGGTGTTCAAGAAGACTGGGTTTTTTCGTTATAGCTCTATTTTTGCTTTTAGGAAAAAATCCTTCCTACAAAAGTTGTACAGAATTGAATACTGCATAACCTAAAATTATTTTTAAAAATACCGGGTGTTCAGGAAGACTGGGTTTTTTCGTTATAGCTCTATTTTTGCGTTTAGGAAGAAATATTTTCTATAAAAGTTGTACAGAATTGAATATTGCATAACCTAAAATTATTTTAAAAAATACCGGGTGTTCAAGAAGACTGGGTTTTTTCGTTATAGCTCTATTTTTGCTTTTAGGAAAAAATCCTTCCTACAAAAGTTGTACAGAATTGAATACTGCATAATCTAAAATTATTTTTAAAAATACCGGGTGTTCAGGAAGACTGGGTTTTTTCGTTATAGCTCTATTTTTGCTTTTAGGAACAAATCTTTTCTACAAAAATTGTACAGAATTGAATACTGCATAACCTAAAATTATTTTAAAAAATACCGGGTGTTCAAGACGACTGGGTTTTTTCGTTATAGCTCTATTTTTGCGTTTAGGAAGAAATCTTTTCTACAAAAGGTATACAGAATTGAATACTGCATAACCTAAAATTATTTTTAATAATACTGGGTGTTCAGGAAGACTGGGTTTTTTCATTATAGCTCTATTTTTGCTTTTAGGAAAAAATCATTTCTACAAAAGTTGTACAGAATTGAATACTGCATAACCTAAAATTATTTTAAAAATACCGGGTGTTCAGGAAGACTGGGTTTTTTCGTTATAGCTCTATTTTTGCGTTTAGGAAGAAATATTTTCTATAAAAGTTGTACAGAATTGAATATTGCATAACCTAAAATTATTTTAAAAAATACCGGGTGTTCAAGAAGACTGGTTTTTTTTTCGTTATAGCTCTATTTTTGCTTTTAGGAAAAAAATCCTTCCTACAAAAGTTGTCAGAATTGATACTGCATAATCTAAAATTATTTTTAAAAATACCGGGTGTTCAGGAAGACTGGGTTTTTTCGTTATAGCTCTATTTTTGCTTTTAGGAACAAATATTTTCTACAAAAGTTGTACAGAATTGAATACTGCATAACGTAAAATTATTTTTAAAAATACCGGGTGTTCAGGAAGACTGGGTTTTTTCGTTATAGCTCCATTTTTGCGTTTAGGAAGAAATATTTTCTATAAAAGTTGTACAGAATTGAATACTACATAACCTAAAATTATTTGTAATAATACCGGTGTTCAGAGACGGGTTTTTTTGTTATAGCTCCATTTTTGCTTTTAGGAACAAATCTTTTCTACAAAAATTGTACAGAATTGAATACTGCATAACCTAAAAATATTTTCAAATACACCGGGTGTTCAGGAAGACTGAGTTTTTTCGTTATAGCTCTACTTTTGCGTTTAGGAAGAAATCTTTTCTACAAGAGAGTTATAGAATTGAATGCTGCATAACTTAAAAATATTTTCAAATATATATATTCAGGAAGATTAGGTTTTTTTCATTATAGCTCTATTTTTGCGTTTAAGAAGAAATCTTTTCTACAAGAGTGTTATAAAATTGGATGCTGCATAAGCTAAAAATATTTTCAAATACACCGGGTATTCAGGAAGACTAGGTGTTTTCACTATAGCTCTATTTTTGCGTTTATGAAGAAAACTTTTCTACAAGAGTGTTATAGAATTGGATGCTGCATAAGCTAAAAATATTTTCAAATATACGGGGTGTTCAGGAAGACTGGATTTCTTTCATTATAGCTTTATTTTTGCTGTTAGGAAGAAATCTTTTCTACAAAAGTTGTACAGAATTCAATGCCGCATAACCTAAACATATTTTCGACTATACAGGGTGTTCCAAAAGTAAAAACAAAAGAAAACTACTTAAAACGTATTGCACATTATAAAAGATGATTCTCAGTGAATGGGGACGACTTCAGAAACCGCCTTCCTCAAGTACCACCTTCCTCGACTCCTAGATGCGCCAGCATCTAGTTATAATATACTAAAAGGTGATAGCTCTGTTTTTTTCTACTCTTTGTCGCACACCATAGGCGTCGCCCTATTCCGTGCGTGTAAATTGAGTGTGAAAAAGTCGGACGCACTAACCGTGCACGGAGAAACGGATTAAAAGGGAAATAATAGATGGGTAAAGGGGTAGCGGGGATGGCACGGGAATAGGCGTATGGAAATTAATAGTTAAAAATAGGTTGAGGGGAGAAAATTCGCGAAATTCTAAATCGTGATGGGTGCGAGTTAGGCGAACGTCTCTGAAGACCGAGAAATGTCACTTGGCGAATTTCGACCGATTTGGCATTGTCAAAGTTGGGCATTTTGGTGCGATCGCCACAAGGCAGAGAAGGTGTTTGAGAGTGGGATTGATGTGGAAATGGCTTCTCGCATGTTTCCTCTTACCGATCGAACCCTAAAATGGGGTCGAGACACGTTATTTTTCTCAAAAAGAGCCGATTTATATAGGTGTGTTTTGCCGGCGATGAGTTTGGAATTATGGCGGGTTTCGTGGGATGTCAGATGCCGCTGTCACGCGGTGAAATGTCGCGAACTTCGGGAGACGATTTTGGAACGTAAAAGGGGGTACAAGGGACACGTAATGAGTCGTAACGTGATCAGAGAGATGTTAAGAGCCTGAATGATTCCTTAGCATATGGAAAAATGTGGAATATGCTAAATGAAATGTCATTTCTGAGGGCGCCGATTTGTCATAACCTGACCGATTATTTGGGTGATCATAATAGCGATTTGAGGACAATTTAACGTTAATTGAAAGGTAGAGAAGGTTCGCAATACACGTTCAGGTATGTTTCTGATTAAAATTATACAGTTTTTAGCGAAATTATTGAGCCAGGATCAAGTAAGATGTCAAACTATCGAACCACGAAAAGCGTCAACGTATCGCGCTAATTTTAGCACGAAAAGTATACATTACCGCAAAATTATTGCCGATATGGATGTTTACGTGACAGATATTACCGCTTTGATGCTAAAACGTGCCCATTTCTACAGAACGATTCGATTTATGGAGTCATGTTCGACTGGCCTGTCAAAGATAAATTAATATTAATATGCATCTTTTAATGAGGTAAATTTCATATTTTTCAACCTTTCTACAACTATGATGACAAGAAATATTATAACAGTAACACGATATAATATATAAATCGACCCCTAGAAATGTCATTTGGGTTGTCGAGGGTAGTCCGATGACCAAAAAATCCTTTCCGATGAAGCTAATAAGATGTTTCTTTTTTTACATTTTAGAGCTACATATGAATATAATATGACAGCATCACGAAATATATTATAGCAGCAACGTGTAAGGATGTGTTTAAAGTTCATCGAACAGTTTCTCAGAAGAAATATTTGACTCAGATTATTGACCAATGAACATATGGCAGGAAGTGTGTATTTGTGCCTACGCTTGACCAAAATGAGAGGTGCCTCTCATTTTTATTAAGAGCTCACTATCCTCCATCCTCCGTTTGCATCAGAACATTTACTCGAAGCAGCTACCATGTATATATTTTGGCTGCGCTATCATTTATAATCTATCGTATATATATATTTAGGTATTTAAATAGCAATTTTCACCAACCTTATTACATGTAAATTATTATATCAATATATATTGATTAAATATTAAACCACAAACTGATTTTACCAAAATTTATTATCCCTTTAGATGATTCGCACCATTTTATTTTACATCTATTATCAATCGTAACAGTTTCAGTATGACATTTTCAGAACAACACATTCATAGACGATAAATATAACGCACAAGCTGCACAATTCGAGATAGCAATGTTTTTGTAATGTTCCCTTTGATGCTTATACATCACAACGGTTTAAGTAATAATACAAATATGTACAGTCAATAATTATTAGGGAACGCCCAATCACTTATAATAGACCTACAATGTAAGAATCTTTCCAATATTTAGACGCTTATACGTATTTCTGTAAAAAATCAAAATTAAAACAACACATTTCGTGGTTAGGTGTCAAATTACCCGGTTTCTTCTTTCGAAATATATAATATCGATATTGCCGACGATTGTGTGTTTGAGAAGCACCCATAACTTAATATTTTCTATGAAATATAGATGGTTTCATATAGAAATTATATCAATTAATTTTTCCCATAAATTCTTAGGGATACGGATGAAGATATAAATTATATTAGTCGGGTACACAGCGAGACCTGGGCGAGGACACTTAATGCTCCACTTTTTCGACAAGGTTGCGCGCCACCGAGTGCAGCACACCGAACTACAACTAATCTGGCGGTACATTCAAATGGGTGGTTTTATATACTTTTGGTATTTGAGAGTTCTATTTGTGTATATACCAAAATATTTCATTACTATAATAGTACAATTTTGTAATAATTATACTATTATAGTAATGAACTATTTGGTATATACACATACATATGATAAAATGTAGATGTATAAATACACACTAAAATTAATATATAAGATGCTTTTATTTATAATGTTATAGTGTCTATCTATCTATCACTATAAATATTGTCACAATAATAGCGGGAAATTTATTTTTGCAGCTTCGATTTATTTTTAACCTAGGTATTTATACAAACATCGTTATTATTTTTGTCCTATATGTGATTCCATTGTACAGGTGTCCCACAGAAAACTGGGTCTTTGATTACAGCCCTATTTTTGCTTTTAGGAAAAAAATATTTTCTACAAAAGTTGTACAGAATCGAATACTGCATAACCTAAAATTATTTTAAAAAATACCGGGTGTTCAAGAAGACTGGGTTTTTTCGTTATAGCTCTATTTTTGCTTTTAGGAAAAAATCCTTCCTACAAAAGTTGTACAGAATTGAATACTGCATAACCTAAAATTATTTTTAAAAATACCGGGTGTTCAGGAAGACTGGGTTTTTTCGTTATAGCTCTATTTTTGCGTTTAGGAAGAAATATTTTCTATAAAAGTTGTACAGAAATTGAATACTGCATAACCTAAAATTATTTAAAAAATACGGGTGTTCAAGAAGACTGGGTTTTTTCGTTATAGCTCTATTTTTGCTTTTAGAAAAATCCTTCCTACAAAAGTTGTACAGAATTGAATACTGCATAATCTAAAATTATTTTTAAAAATACCGGGTGTTCAGGAAGACTGGGTTTTTTCGTTATAGCTCTATTTTTGCTTTTAGGAACAAATCTTTTCTACAAAAATTGTACAGAATTGAATACTGCATAACCTAAAATTATTTTAAAAAATACCGGGTGTTCAAGAAGACTGGGTTTTTTCGTTATAGCTCTATTTTTGCGTTTAGGAAAAAATCTTCCTACAAAGTTGTACAGAATGAATACTGCATAACCTAAAATTATTTTTAAAAATACCGGGTGTCAGGAAGACTGGGTTTTTTCGTTTTAGCTTATTTTTGCCTTAGGAAGAAATATTTTTATAAAAGTTTACAGAATTGAATACTGCATAACCTAAAATTATTTTTAATAATACTGGGTGTTCAGGAAAACTGGAATTTTTCATTATAGCTCCATTTTTGCTTTTAGGAACAAATCTTTTCTACAAAAATTGTACAGAATTGAATACTGCATAACCTAAAATTATTTTAAAAATACCGGGTGTTCAGGAAGAGGGTTTTTCGTTATAGCTCTATTTTTGCTTTTAGGAAAAATCCTTCCTACAAAAGTTGTACAGAATTGAATACTGCATAACCTAAAATTATTTTTAAAAATACCGGGTGTTCAGGAAGACTGGGTTTTTTCGTTATAGCTCTATTTTTGCGTTTAGGAAGAAATATTTTCTACAAAAGTTGTACAGAATTGAATACTGCATAACCTAAAATTATTTTTAAAAATACCGGGTGTTCAGGAAGACTGGGTTTTTTCGTTATAGCTCTATTTTTGCGTTTAGGAAGAAATATTTTCTACAAAAGTTGTACAGAATTGAATACTACATAACCTAAAATTATTTTTAATAATACCGGGTGTTCAGGAAGACTGGGTTTTTTCGTTATAGCTCTATTTTTGCTTTTAGGAAAAAATCCTTCCTACAAAAGTTGTACAGAATTGAATACTGCATAACCTAAAATTATTTTTTTAAATACCGGGTGTTCAGGAAGACTGGGTTTTTTCGTTATAGCTCTATTTTTGCGTTTAGAGAAGAAATTTTCTATAAAAGTTGTACAGAATTGAATACTGCATAACCTAAAATTATTTTTAAAAATACCGGGTGTTCAGGAAGACTGGGTTTTTTCGTTATAGCTCTATTTTTGCGTTTAGGAAGAAATATTTTCTATAAAAGTTGTACAGAATTGAATACTGCATAACCTAAAATTATTTTTAAAAATACCGGGTGTTCAGGAAGACTGGGTTTTTCGTTATAGCTCTATTTTTGCGGTTTAGGAAGAAATATTTTCTATAAAAGTTGTACAGAATTGAATACTGCATAACCTAAAATTATTTTTAATAATACTGGGTGTTCAGGAAGACTGGGTTTTTTCGTTATAGCTCTATTTTTGCTTTTAGGAAAAAATCCTTCCTACAAAAGTTGTACAGAATTGAATACTGCATAACCTAAAATTATTTTTAAAAATACCGGGTGTTCAGGAAGACTGGGTTTTTTCGTTATAGCTCTATTTTTGCGTTTAGGAAGAAATATTTTCTATAAAAGTTGTACAGAATTGAATACTGCATAACCTAAAATTATTTTTAAAAATACCGGGTGTTCAGGAAGACTGGGTTTTTTCGTTATAGCTCTATTTTTGCGTTTAGGAAGAAATATTTTCTATAAAAGTTGTACAGAATTGAATACTGCATAACCTAAAATTATTTTTAATAATACTGGGTGTTCAGGAAGACTGGGTTTTTTCGTTATAGCTCTATTTTTGCTTTTAGGAAAAATCCTTCCTACAAAAGTTGTACAGAATTGAATACTGCATAACCTAAAATTATTTTTAAAAATACCGGGTGTTCAGGAAGACTGGGTTTTTTCGTTATAGCTCTATTTTTGCGTTTAGGAAGAAATATTTCTATAAAAGTTGTACAGAATTGAATACTGCATAACCTAAATTATTTTTAAAAATACCGGGTGTTCAGGAAGACTGGGTTTTTTCGTTATAGCTCTATTTTTGCGTTTAGGAAGAAATATTTTCTATAAAAGTTGTACAGAATTGAATACTGCATAACCTAAAATTATTTTAAAAATACCGGTTGTTCAGGAAGACTGGGTTTTTTCGTTATAGCTCTATTTTTGCGTTTAGGAAGAAATATTTTCTATAAAAGTTGTACAGAATTGAATACTGCATAACCTAAAATTATTTTAAAAAATACCGGGTGTTCAAGAAGACTGGGTTTTTTCGTTATAGCTCTATTTTTGCTTTTAGGAAAAAATCCTTCCTACAAAAGTTGTACAGAATTGAATACTGCACAATCTAAAATTATTTTTAAAAATACCGGGTGTTCAGGAAGACTGGGTTTTTTCGTTATAGCTCTATTTTTGCTTTTAGGAACAAATCTTTTCTACAAAAATTGTACAGAATTGAATACTGCATAACCTAAAATTATTTTAAAAAATACCGGGTGTTCAAGAAGACTGGGTTTTTTCGTTATAGCTCTATTTTTGCTTTTAGGAAAAAATCCTTCCTACAAAAGTTGTACAGAATTGAATACTGCATAACCTAAAATTATTTTTAAAAATACCGGGTGTTCAGGAAGACTGGGTTTTTTCGTTATAGCTCTATTTTTGCCTTTAGGAAGAAATATTTTCTATAAAAGTTGTACAGAATTGAATACTGCATAACCTAAAATTATTTTTAATAATACTGGGTGTTCAGGAAAACTGGAATTTTTCATTATAGCTCCATTTTTGCTTTTAGGAACAAATCTTTTCTACAAAAATTGTACAGAATTGAATACTGCATAACCTAAAATTATTTTAAAAAATACCGGGTGTTCAGGAAGACTGGGTTTTTTCGTTATAGCTCTATTTTTGCTTTTAGGAAAAAATCCTTCCTACAAAAGTTGTACAGAATTGAATACTGCATAACCTAAAATTATTTTTAAAAATACCGGGTGTTCAGGAAGACTGGGTTTTTTCGTTATAGCTCTATTTTTGCGTTTAGGAAGAAATATTTTCTACAAAAGTTGTACAGAATTGAATACTGCATAACCTAAAATTATTTTTAAAAATACCGGGTGTTCAGGAAGACTGGGTTTTTTCGTTATAGCTCTATTTTTGCGTTTAGGAAGAAATATTTTCTACAAAAGTTGTACAGAATTGAATACTACATAACCTAAAATTATTTTTAATAATACCGGGTGTTCAGGAAGACTGGGTTTTTTCGTTATAGCTCTATTTTTGCTTTTAGGAAAAAATCCTTCCTACAAAAGTTGTACAGAATTGAATACTGCATAACCTAAAATTATTTTTAAAAATACCGGGTGTTCAGGAAGACTGGGTTTTTTCGTTTATAGCTCTATTTTTGCTTTAGGAAGAAATATTTTCTATAAAAGTTGTACAGAATTGAATACTGCATAACCTAAAATTATTTTTAAAAATACCGGGTGTTCAGGAAGACTGGGTTTTTTCGTTATAGCTCTATTTTTGCGTTTAGGAAGAAATATTTTCTATAAAAGTTGTACAGAATTGAATACTGCATAACCTAAAATTATTTTTAAAAATACCGGGTGTTCAGGAAGACTGGGTTTTTTCGTTATAGCTCTATTTTTGCGTTTAGGAAGAAATATTTTCTATAAAAGTTGTACAGAATGAATACTGCATAACCTAAAATTTTTTTAATAATACTGGGTGTTCAGAAGACTGGGTTTTTTCGTTATAGCTCTATTTTTGCTTTTAGGAAAAAATCCTTCCTACAAAAGTTGTACAGAATTGAATACTGCATAACCTAAAATTATTTTTAAAAATACCGGGTGTTCAGGAAGACTGGGTTTTTTCGTTATAGCTCTATTTTTGCGTTTAGGAAGAAATATTTTCTATAAAAGTTGTACAGAATTGAATACTGCATAACCTAAAATTATTTTTAAAAATACCGGGTGTTCAGGAAGACTGGGTTTTTTCGTTATAGCTCTATTTTTGCGTTTAGGAAGAAATATTTTCTATAAAAGTTGTACAGAATTGAATACTGCATAACCTAAAATTATTTTTAAAAATACCGGGTGTTCAGGAAGACTGGGTTTTTTCGTTATAGCTCTATTTTTGCGTTTAGGAAGAAATATTTTCTATAAAAGTTGTACAGAATTGAATACTGCATAACCTAAAATTATTTTAAAAAATACCGGGTGTTCAAGAAGACTGGGTTTTTTCGTTATAGCTCTATTTTTGCTTTTAGGAAAAAATCCTTCCTACAAAAGTTGTACAGAATTGAATACTGCATAATCTAAAATTATTTTTAAAAATACCGGGTGTTCAGGAAGACTGGGTTTTTTCGTTATAGCTCTATTTTTGCTTTTAGGAACAAATCTTTTCTACAAAAATTGTACAGAATTGAATACTGCATAACCTAAAATTATTTTAAAAAATACCGGGTGTTCAGGAAGACTGGGTTTTTTCGTTATAGCTCTATTTTTGCTTTTAGGAAAAAATCCTTCCTACAAAAGTTGTACAGAATTGAATACTGCATAACCTAAAATTATTTTTAAAAATACCGGGTGTTCAGGAAGACTGGGTTTCTTCGTTATAACTCTATTTTTGCGTTTGGGAAGAAATATTTTCTACAAAAGTTGTACAGAATTGAATACTGCATAACCTAAAATTATTTTTAAAAATACCGGGTGTTCAGGAAGACTGGGTTTTTTCGTTATAGCTCTACTTTTGCGTTTAGGAAGAAATCTTTTCTACAAGAGTGTTATAGAATTGGATGCTGCATAACCTAAAAATATTTTCAAATATACCGGGTGTTCAAAAAAACTGGATTTTTTTCATTATAGCTCTATTTTTGCTTTTAGGAAAAAATCTTTTATACAAAAGTGTTATAGAATTCAATAGTGCATAAGTTAAAAATATTTTCAAATATACGGGGTGTTGAAAAAAACTGGATTTCTTTCATTATAGCTCTATTTTTGCTTTTAGGAAAAAATCTTTTCTACAAAAGTGTTATAGTATTCAATAGTGCATAAGTTGAAAATATTTTGAAACATACGGGGTGTTTAGGACGACTGGGTCTTTTCATTATAGCTCTATTTTTGCGTTTAGGGAAAAATCTTTTCTACAAGAGTGTTATAGAATTGAATACTGCTTAACCTAAAAATATTTTCAAAAATACCGGGTGTTGAGGAAGACTAGGTTTTTTTCATTATAGCTCTATTTTTGCGTTTAAGAGGAAATCCTTTCTACAAGAGTGTTATAGAATTGGATGCTGCATAAGCTAAAAATATTTTCAAATATACAGAGTGTTCGCGAAGACTGAGCCTTTGATTATAGCTTTATCTTTGCCTTTAGGAAAAAATCTTTTCTACAAAAGTTGTACAGAATTCAATGCCGCATAACCTAAACATATTTTCAACTATACAGGCTGTTCCAAAAATAAGAACAAAGGGCAACCATTTAAAGCGTATTGCACATTATAAAAGATGATTCTCAAGTGAATGGGGACCGACTTCAAGAAACCACCTTTCTCAAGTACCACCTTCCTCTACTCCTAGATGCGCCAGCATCTAGTTTTACTTAAAAGATATCGACATACTAAATCAACAACCACTAATATTAATTCTTCAATACAATCTTGCAAATTCTACTGGGATAATCCGCATCCAATTTGGTAATCCGATGGAGAAAGAAGAATTTTACAACAATGCATTCCTAGATAGGTAAGAAAAAAAAATGTACTAACAGTTATGATTTTATAAGTGTCTCACAAACTACGAAAGAATAATTCATTCAAAAATTATTGTGGGTTTAAAGTAGTATTATTTTAAGAATTTATAATTTACATATATAACTTTGTGTAATGATAATTTAAATTATTTTGATAGGTTGTCCGATTCTGGTAAAGAATCAACCTCAAGTGATTCACCTTCACCACCTGCAGGCCCTGCAGGTGATTTATAAGTATTGATTACTGATATAATGTATTACTGTTAATTTTAAAATATATTCAATATATCTATGTATAATAGTTATTTCTTTCCATCTGAAAAACACAAATTATATGATTTTACAATCCTTTATTTAGTGTTGTGTCTGATGATGTGATGATACTGAAATTATGAAGTTTAAACAGAGTATAACTACATGTTAACATGTATAATGGCTTTAGAGGTTCACAATATGATAAACCAGTTTTTCTGTAATCATGATGTGTGAACGAGGAGACATGGCTTTAAGGTAAGAATAATTCAATCAGTAAATGTGTTAAAAATGAATATAAACAGCACTAAATTTAGAAAATATGTCTCTTTTTAGTCGTTCACAATTTGGTGGTTACTCAGAAAAATAGATTTTTATGTTGATTTTTTGATTTGTACGAGCAAAAATTTATAAAAACATGGTTTTTTGATATAAATGTGTTAAAATAATGATAATATGACTAGAATTCATATAAAATGTGTTGTAAAATCGATAAATATCTCTAAATTTGTTCGTTCAAAATTATGTGGTCTGGAACCGGTATAATATAGACTACTTACATATTATCTTTAAATTGTTTGTACTAAATTTGTTTCATTGAATCCAAAAAATTGTCATTCCTATAAAGAATATCGTATTTTATTAATCAAGATTTAACAACTTCATCCAAGTGTATGTAGATTTATCCCTCATCCATCGTTGTTATTATCAATTTTCCAGCTTCGATTACGGTGACAAGTTTTGGAGCGTCAAGTGCAAATTCTTCCCATGCGAATGCAGAAGTCTCCAGTGCAGATATTCCAAAGATGTTTTACAAATGGCCGCCGGCGATTACGAACTCTCATCCAAAGATTAGGTGATAAACATTAAAATAGCGAGCAAAAACTTTTTTTTTTCGTTTCAATTACAGACTGGGATAGTGTAATAATGTAGGGATCACTTTTTTTTTTTTTTTTATTATTTAGATACGACATAGTGCTGTTACTCGATAAGGAAAATTCGATTGATTATATGTACAAAAATATGGATTGTTTTTTTTTTTTTTATTTAATTGAATAATGTTAAATTATTAATTATTAGAGAGACTGTACGAAAATGACTGATTATATATTTTTCATTTTATTTAAAATGGTGATAGTTTATTTTTTTGTCTTTAGTTTTAATTACAAAGTTTTTGCGAGAGCATTAGTAATTTTTCAATTTTTTTTTTATATTTATGCAGTGGTACTTCAGAATTCAAAATTTTAATCTCTTTGAAGACAGACAGAACTTAGAAAAAATATTTAAATAGCATGTCCGCTTTAGCCAAAATTCTATTAAAATTTCTCTTCCAAAAATTTCTTTTTAGATTATTACCTAAATCATAGAAAACGTTGCCATTTCAGATTGTTCAAATTCCAAGGTTTTCCACTGTATATACGTATAAAAGAAATCAACTGTTATTCCCTTGTTTATGATCCTCTTGCGATAGATATTGATTTGTACTTTAATTATTTTCTAATTTATTTACATCACAATGATTATTTATATCATCCTTTGTAGTTTTTTTAGTGTTTGCAAATAAAATTCCACTCGAAAAAAAACGTGTATCATTTATTAATTTCCCTTGCAATTCCCCAATTCCTACTTTCTTTCATTTCCTCCTTCCATCTTTTTAGGTGATTTTACACCAGTTTGAATGCAATCAACGCTCTTTTTTTATATATATAATATATAGTTGTTTCATCTATCGGTTTATTTGTTCACATATGCAATAAGAGCAGATATTCTTAGGTTAAAAGTTTATCCAATTATAATAAATCATGTGCAAATAAATGTTCGCAATTCCGCGACAATAAAAATATGCTAAAGTGCGCTGACCGCATCTATTATTAGCGTAGAATGTAGAAAAATATTTATTACTACTATAGCGCGTCCACAGCCTCGTGCAAGTATGGGCTCTTATGGGCAATTGGTATTTTTGTATTTTATTTCACTAATTTGTATAAATGCGTCTTTTTTGTGTTAAGAATTATGTTTCTTGCTAACAGATTTAATCCTAATCAGTTCAGTTATCCTGAAGAAGTTTGAACAGCGAAACGCCGAGCGAAAGTTTTGACACACGGCGAAACCCGCAAGAAGCTGTTAGTTATATTTAATCCTAATCGTTTTGTGTTTACATATTTTGAGTAATATGCCATTGGAGTTATTGGAGGTTATTCTGGTGTATTTCTTTTTAATAATTTCTATAACTATTCACTAAATTATAGTGTAATTTCATGCTTTAATGTTTGACGTAAAAAAAAAACATAGAGCCAAACTGATTTTTAATTAGTTTTATAACAATTAAGACATTGTTTGTGTCATTTCTAAATAAGTGTATACCCAATCCTATCTTCTGTATCATTTTCTAAAAATAGAGTCAAACTCATTTCTTACTTATTTTTTAAAAATAAAGTTAACACCATGTTGTGAGTTTTATAACAATCAAGCCAACCCATCTTTTGTGTTATTTTTTAAAAATATATCGAATCTTATCTTCTGCACCATTTTCTAAAAATGGAGTCAAACTCATTTACTACTTAAATTTGTAAAAATCAAGTTAACATCTTGTTGTGAGTCTTGCAGTAATCAAGCCAACTCATATTCTGCGTCACTTTCTAAAAATATAGCCAACCCTATCACCTGCGTCATTTTCTAAAAATAGAGTCAAACTCATTTATCACTTAATTCCGTAAAAATTAAGCTAACATCACGTTGAGTCTTATAGCAATCATGTCAACCCCATCGTCTTGTATCGTTTTCTAAAAATACAGCTAATTCTTCAACTTTTAATGCACCATTTCGTAAAAATGAAGTCAAACTCATTTCTTACTTGATTTTGTAAAAATCAAGCGAACACTATATTGTGAGCCTTATAACAATCAAGCCAACTCCATCATCTGTATTGTTTTCTAAAAATATAGTCAGCCCTATCTGCTGTACTATTTTCTAAAAATAGAGACAAACTCATTAACTACCTACTTGAATTTGTAAAAATCAAGCTAACATCATATTGTGAGTCTTATATCAATCAACCCAACCCCTTTACCTACTATGTCATTTTCTTGTAAATTA
The DNA here is from genome assembly GCA_004143645.1 of Protaetia brevitarsis. Classification (NCBI taxonomy): domain Eukaryota; kingdom Metazoa; phylum Arthropoda; class Insecta; order Coleoptera; family Scarabaeidae; genus Protaetia; species Protaetia brevitarsis. The sequence continues at coordinate 85,168 of RXPK01001139.1, forward strand.
GCCAATTCTACTTCACCTTTTTCTAAAAATAGAGTCAAACTCATTTCTTACTTCATTTTATAAAATTAACTAAATATTAAACAAACCCCATGTTGTTAGTTTTATAACAGTCAACTCAATCTCATGGCCTGTGTCATTTTCTAGAACTATAATCAATCCTACCTTCTGCACTATTTTCTTAGAATAGAGTCAAACTCATTTCTTACTTAATTTTATAAAAAATAAACCACATGTTGGTTTTGTAACAGTCAAGTCAATCTTATCGCCTATGTTATTTTCTAGAACTATAATCAATCCTACCTTCTGCACCATTTTCTAAAAATAGAGTCAAACTCATTTCTTACTTAATTTTGTAAAAAAAAACAACTAACTCCAGTTGTTAGTTTTGTTAACAATTATATCAATGCTATTATATGCCATTTTCCAAAAATCTACCCAATTCTACCTTCTGCGCCATTTTCTAGAGATTTTATAGAGTCAAAATGGAAGTCTATTTCAAGCAGATGATAACGGGAATGAAACTCCAATTCCACCTTGATTTTCTTAGATATTCTAAGTAAAAAATCACTTTGACTCTATTTTTAGAAAATTATGAGGATTGGTTTGAATTCTATAGAAAAATGAAGTTAACTCTTTTTTTTCAGTCAATTTTCTAAACTAAAAATTAGAGTCAAACTCACTTCTACTAGAGTTTCTAAAAATCACGTCAATTCCATGTTTGACTCTCTATTTCTAGAAGATAATGACGGAAGCGAACTCTACTTTTTCTAAATTTTTAGTAAACTTAAGTAAAATGTTAGTTTAATTCTATTTTTAAAAAAACAATCAGGAAGTTTAGGTTGATTTGATTTTTAGAAAGTTGGTTAAACGTGGATTTAACTCTATTTTTAGAAAATGATATGGTAACGTCGCTTTTATTCCTAGAAAGTTAGATAGACATTTAAACATAGAAAACGATTTAAAAAATAAGTTTGGCTCTATTTACAGAAAACAAAGCTTGTTTTTGTCTTCGAAAGGTGGAGTTGGCTTGATATTTAGAAAAACGAGTAAGAGCAAGAAGACTTTATAACACTGCGTAGGCTTTCACGGCCGGTGTAACTATAACTAACAGCTTCTTGCGGGTTTCGCCGTGTGTCAAAACTTTCGCTCGACGTTTCGCTGTCATACTGACAGCTTCTTCAGATAACTGAACTGATTTCTCCATGGTCCGACATTCTTCTTATATTACGCCCCTGGTGCATTCAACCGTGTAGTTTCCGCTCCATTGACCGTGACGGTTCGTAGTAGGCTCTTCCACGTGTTGCTAAGTGGTACCCTTCTCTCTGTTAACGGTTTTATTCTTCTCTATTTCTATGGCTTCCCTGATGAGTCTTTTTCCGTAGTTCTTGGTGGTAGTTATTACTTTTACATTCTTGAAATCCATTTTGTGTCCGGTGTCGTGCATGTGTTCTGCCACTGCTGATTGATCGGTCCTTCTTAATCTTGCGTCCCTCTCATGTTCTTTTATTCTTATGTCGATGGCTCTTCCTGTTTGTCCGACGTAGCACTGTCCGCATTGGCATGTTATCTTGTAGATACCTTCTGCGCCCCTTGGGTATCTTATCTTTTGCGGTCGGTAGATACTGCTGGATCGACGTTGCAGTCCCGAAGCGTACTTGTACGTTACGTTTCTTCAAAATTCGGCCTACTTTTTCGGTGACTCCTGCTATGTAAGGTAAACACGCCATCCCTCTTCGTGGTCTGTAGTTGTCTCAGTGTCGTCTTCTTCTTAGCTGGCTCTCCTTATGTCGATGTCATGTAACCATTCTCTTTAGTGCTTTCTCCAAAATGTATCTTTTCACTCCGTAATGGATTGCTATCAAGAGGCCGCTAGACCACCATGATGGTTTCCAAAATACATAAAGAAGGAGTGCCATTAAGACCGATTGTTAACAACATTGGATCACCGACCTACGATTTGTCGAAATATTTAGCTAACCTACTAAAGCCATACACCGGACAAACTGCAACGTATGTGAAAAATTCGAAACATTTCGTGGATATTCTGTCTACGCTAAAAGACTGAACTACAGATATTTTAGTAAGTTTCGACATTAAATCGCTATTCACTAACATACCCACGGAGGACGCACCTGGCCTTACTTCCAGAACTTGGACTACAAAGAAGACGTCATTGAATTAGTGAAACTGTGCTTATCCACACCATACTTTTTGTATGAAAGGAAAATACTACGAGCAGAAGAACGGAACAGCAATGGGAAGCCCTTTATCACCAGTAATAGCCAACTTGTTTATGGAAGCATTTGAAGAAGAAGCCCTAAGTTCCAGCGATATGAAACCCAAGTGTTGGCTGCGATATGTCGACGATACTTTTGTAATATGGCAACACGGAGAAGAAAAACTACAACAGTTCTTGGAACACATAAACTCACAGCACCCAGCCATAAAGTTTACCATGGAGAAAGAACAAAATGGAAATCTCCCTTTCCTGAGATGTTATGGTTAAGAAAACAAAGAGGGAATGCTACAGCACGCAGTATTTAGAAAGAAGACGCACACCGATAGATATCTGCATGCAAGATCTCACCATCATCCGATGCAGAAGAAGACATTAATACAAAACATTGCTATCCAGAGCCGAAACCATCAGTGACGAACAACATCTTACCAGTGAAAAGATACATTTGGAGAAAGCACTAAAGAAGAATGGTTACACTGACATCGACATAAGGAGAGCCACTAAGAAGACGACACTGGAGACAACTACAGAACCACGAAGAGGGATGTCGTGTTTACCTTATATAGAAGGAGTCACCGAAAAAGTAGGCCGAATTTTGAAGAAACGTAACGTACAAGTACGCTTCGGGACTGCAACGTCGATCCAGCAGTATCTACCGACCGCAAAAGATAAGATACCCAAGGGGCGCACAGAAGGTATCTACAAGATAACATGCCAATGCGGACAGTGCTACGTCGGACAAACAGAAGAGCCATCGACATAAGAATAAAAGAACATGAGAGGGACGCAAGATTAAGAAGGACCGATCAATCAGCAGTGCAGAACACATGCACGACACCGGACACAAAATGGATTTCAAGAATGTAAAAGTAATAACTACCACCAAGAACTACGGAAAAAGACTCATCAGGGAAGCCATAGAAATAGAGAAGAATAAAACCGTTAACAGAGAAGAAGGGTACCACCTTAGCAACACGTGGAAGAGCCTACTACGAACCGTCACGGTCAATGGAGCGGAAACTACACGGTTGAATGCACCAGGGGCGTATATAAGAAGAATGTCGGACCATGGAGAATCAGTTCAGTTATCCTGAAGAAGCTGTCAGTATGAACAGCGAAACGTCGAAGCGAAAGTTTGACACACGGCGAAACCCGCAAGAAGCTGTTAGTTAAAGAAGACTTTATCTCTAGAAAATTCCGGTGAAGTTGGCAAATGAATTTGGCTCTATTTTTACAAAAAGTTACTCAAGGTAAGGTTAGTTTGAATTTTTTTGTGAATAAAGGATGAAATGAATTAAACTTGTAAATCGAAAGAGTTTTGACAATAGTGTGAGTATCTCCCACAATCTTTTCATTATGGTAAGTGGGTTAGGACGGTCTATAGAATATAAAATAAAAGTAATGTAGTAGCTTTGTCATTCACTTACGGCCAGAAGAAGAAAATTACTTAAATACTTACCTTAAAGATACTAAAATAGGGAGGAATGAAACAACCTTGAAAGTTTTCCAATATTTTTTTTATTCGCAAAATGTAAATACATACATCGTTTTAAATATATCAAATCATATAATATACAAATATTTAAAAAATGTTCATATAATATTACAACTTACACGATACCACAGAAATTCGCATTTTCGTTTAATAAAATCAGAAGAGAGCAGGTTACAACAAGACTAGTCCTGACGTATATAAGAAGGAATAGAATTAGTGAATAAGGAATACTTTTTTTGCGATTATTGCTTTATTATTTGAATCAAGTGGCAAATACTGCATTTTGAGCTATATATTTCGGTATCCTGCTTTCAAATGAATTCCTTAGGGGGGTAATAATTAATAACAATAATAATAAGGGGAAAAAAGTTATTTTACATTATTTAATTTGTTCATACATATTTAGGTAATAATTTGTCTTTTATAGGTAAAACTTACGATAGTATAATTTTATTCCTAAATGTATATTAATTACAATTACGCATATGTATGTAGGAAATTTTTATTATGTCTTTATTTAAAATGCATTCTTCTCTTCATGGCGTTGATATTTTTATTTTTGGTAAAGTTGCATAAATATATACAGGGTGTAACAGCAGTGACTCTGTGGTCTCTGGTAATCAAATGATAACGATTTTGAAATATTAGGATATATGTATGTAGGCGGATTAGATCCGCAATTTAAAAAATAATACACAACTTACAGGATGTTCCAAAACTTCGCAGTATGTCTTTTCTTAATGGAACACCCTGTATTTTATGCCATTTCTTTTAAGCGCACACTAAAAACTAGATCAAATTCATTTAAGGTTCGCTGTGGCCAATTTTTTTACTTTATGAGACATTTCAACTTGTTTAAAAATGCAATGTTGCCAAAAAAAGTCTAATATACGAAAATTAACGTAAGGTAATAACAATTTACTGAAACTACATTAGAAACCCAAACAACTTAAAAACTAGTTGAGATAGGTATAGACAGATAGATAGATAGATTTTATTGGCTGCGTGATTGACACATACCGTAAAGTGGGGCAATTCCGATCAGTTTTATGTACTATTTCTGAGCTGCGATTATTATTATTGATCGAAAAAAAATATATATAATCATACATCTTTTAGCTACACATACCATCATGTATATTAACCCAACGTATTAAAACTATTTTTTTTAATACATCAAGCGTGATACGGTTTTGCCCTATAATTGGGGGCAATTCCAATCACCCATCTATTTTCTTATAAAAACCGATTTGAAAGCTACATGAGGTAAATCCAATAACAAAAATTTGAATTTAAAAAAAGGAAACTTACGGAAATAACAGAAATATTGTTATAGAAATGGCAAACAGATAAATAATGACATAAACTATAATAATTCAATAAACTAAAACAAAATTTCATTCAACGCGCTTCCCTCTCAGTTCAAAAACGTAGCTTCCCCTTCTATGACCAGTTGGATAATTTGTTTTTTGGAAATTTCCTAAATTTCGTCAACTTGGAGAAATACAAAAGTCATCTTTTCTCTTCCTAGAAACTACCGGTTCTTTAAGTATTCTGAAGTAAATAATAATAAATAAAATTCATGCTTCGCATCCCCCAACAGCTTTCGCCAATTACAGGATAATGAAATATGTCACCCCATTATTTCTGATGCTTTCATAATGGATGAAGTGTTCTATTTTACTGTCCTGATAGCACTTTGGAGTATTTGGGTTATATTGCTGTCTCCCGCCAGGCCATACTTTTGTTTATAGTTCTCACCATAATTTTCAATAAAACCACGTAGAAACATGAGTATGTCATAATTCTACGATGTCTATGAGCACGTTCTTTGTTCTTTTACTTTCAAACTGATCGGTATTACCCCATGAGGTGTTAATTTTCCCCTTTACTCTCTTGTTATTCCAACACTTTCATAAAGTCAAAAAAAGAAACGGTGAAAAATGAATGACAATTGATTTTTTCACCCTTACCCTTTTCGAAAATTCGCTTAGTCCTATGGGATTCCCCAGTAGTAGTTTGTTTCCGTCTGTATGAAATATTACTCGTTGTCATTCATCGGAAATTATTTTTTTAACAACACAGGAAACTTTAATGCAATACTTAAAAAGCCAGTTAGTTATCTATGTTATAAACAAAGTTTATTAAATGACTGTGTTGCAAAACTTTCTTATCCTTTCCATTGATGCCAGACTAAATAATTGCCGTAAAATCAGGATTGATCGATTTTACCCCATGCGATCGAATTTGCCCCACTCTACGGTACCTAAAGTTTCATTTTTTTGAAAGTCTAAAATGTGGGTGTGCAATATTTTTTTTGTCTGGCATTGTGAATATTTTGACGTGGATAAGAAGTTAAATTGTCTTTGCAGTGAATCAAGCACTGAAGAATAAAATGATTTTATATTTAATTTTTTTTAAAAAGTGGTCTACAGAAGTCATTCTGTTTTGTATTGATAATTGTTGTTCTTATAGCTCTTTTGTATAATTAAAATTTCGTTTTGATAAGCTGAACCACTCCATAGCAGTGTTCCGTACGTCATAACAGAGTGGAATAGAGCACCATAAACAGTGCTTCAGAATTAACAATTGTTTTTAAGTTTCTTAATATAAATATCGTCATTGACAAGCGACGTGTTAAGCCCTCTATGTCACCTTGCTGTCTAGTATCAAACCAACTGAGTCATTGTTAGGCGATTCCCTGTGAGGATTTAAAGTGAAAGTTAAAGTTTGACTTTTGTCCTTATTTTAGACATAATTTTAAACTATTAAAATATCTCGTTGATTGGGATATAGAATTGTTGAACATATCTTTTAGTAATACCATATTTTTATTACTTATCCAGATTGTAGTATCGTCGGCATATTCAATGTTTTTATAAGCGATGTGCTCAACAATATCGTTTACGTGTAAAATGAAAAGGATGGGCCCTAGGACTGAGCCTTGTGGGACACCGTAATTATTTTGCTTTATCGACGAGATTTCATCGCCATTGTGAACATATCGAGACGTATTAACTAAAAAGCTGTTGACAAATGATAAAGCAGGTTCCCTAATGCCATAATGTTTCAATTGCATGGGAGACGCAGTGGAACGCCTTTGTCAGATCTAAGAAGCACCCCATAGCACTAGATTATTTGACTGAAGTTCATCCGAAAATCATGCTGTAGTAGATATGGAGTCCTAATACTGGTTTAAAGACAATAAAAATAAAAATTTCTATCTATCAACGTCAAGATATACACACTGGGAGTTCCATTTAAAATATCAAAGTTACGCACGAGTGAAAAATTCACAAACTTTCCCCTAGGTACTTGAACATCCTGTAGACTACTGGACAACGTTGAATGTCGCATTCAATCAGCCAAAGGATCTGCTATTTAGGGTTTTCATTTCACTTCTTTAAATGAATTCGTTTTCCAGATTTTTTTGGCGATATTGCATTTTTAAACAAATTGAAATATCTCACAGGCTATACAAATTAGGCGTGGGAGGGGGGGACCTTAAATAAAATTGGTGTAATTTATAGTGTACGCTTAAAAAAAAAACGCCATAAAATAAAAGGTGTCCTTTAAGAAAGAAAAAACATAACTTTGATGTACTGTTTAGTTTTGGAACACCCTGCAAGTCGCAAATTATTTTTAAATTGCAGATCTAATCCTATATACGACTTTTCGAAAATTGTTATCATTTGACTACTAGTATTATTTATATACATACTAGTTAGTCAACCTTATGGACAAAATAGTTAACGGATTTTTGAACATTTTGGAAAAAAGCGGTAGATGGTAGCACGCCGTTGATGTCCGTCTCGATTTAAATATAAACTTTACAGTTAGACTACTACATACAAGATGGCTCTCTTACGTGTCGGTAAAATATTATATAATTGCAATTGCTTACTCGTAAGTTGTAGGCAGATTGTAGGTGAGGCCCGGGGAAAAGAAAGGGTGGATAGGCGATGACGCTGTGATGACGCGTCACCCGATAATTCTCGTGTTTACATTGAAATGTTTGTTTTATTAGGAAGAATAAATATTTAGTTTGATAATATATAATCGCTATTTTTTTACCATTTTACTTTACTTTTTTTTTAGTTTCTAATTTAATGTTATGCTCTATACATGTGTGTAGTTCTAAGTTTTGTGTTATATTTATATAAAATTTTTTATTTGATTTACTTGCGTTTACTATTGCATAATAGTAGAAATTCGTTTTTCATTATAAAAATAAACATGTAGTTTGGGAGTACAAATCGCCATTTATATTTACATATATGCACCACGTTACTTATTGTTTGTTTGTTGTCTGATCTAAGAAGATCCATGAATTTTACGCGTTTGTTTGCATTTTAGAGCATGATTTGTGGTGTTTGTTTGTATAGAGCAAGTAAATCCAGATCACAAAGAGGTTCCTGTTCCTGCTGACGATCCGACGTCCAAGCAATTACGAGCAATTTGTGCAACATAACCTAATCGCGCTAACACCGTGTTGTAAACTGTCGTTTGTAAATGTAATCCGATTTATATCTGCATCAAATATGCACGATATGGATAATATAATGATACCAATGTGATTGATGCAAACAACGATCATATATTTTAAAAACTTCACTTGTAGGTAAATAAATACTAGTATATGATGCATTTTATTGTAGTCTAGATTCATTAGTTTGAAAAATAACTTTTACTTTTCCTATTCATAATACCTGTGACAATAATAAATAATAAAATTAAGGTTATATTGCAATCGAAGCGCGTTTGTTTGTACCATCTTTAAATCCAACTCTGAGACGCTCTCAAGTTACTCTGATGACGTCAGTAGATACTGCTCCAAGCACACAAACAAACAAAGCTATAAAAAACAGCATACATGAGACGCGTTCGCGCCTTTCTCTTGATTAGCTGAAAAGTTACGATGTAACCTTGTATATACGGATGTTGCCTAAAGGTTACCTCGTAACTTTTCAGCCGCTCAAGAGAAAGAGCGCGAATATGTCATCATGTATGGTGTTTTTAACAAGTAAAGTGTGCATATATGTAAAAATAAATGGCGATTTTGTACCCAAACTACATATTTTTATCAATATATAAAAAACGAATTTCTATTATTATGTAATAGTAACATAAGTAAATCAAGTAAAAAATGTTTTGTAAATATAAGAAAAACTATATAAATTTCCCGCCTTTACACCAGTTGAAGTTAGCGACAGTACCGCATATACACGAAGAAGCGAAGATAGCAATAGGAGAGAGGAGGAGAAGAAGGTTTTCGTATATACGTTCGAACGAAAAACCCGCGTTTTATTAAAATTTTAAATATAAAAAAGGCCATCGAACTACAAGATATATATTATCAAACTGAATACTTATTCTTCTTAATAAAACAAAACATTTTCTGATTATATATAATCATAAATATAAGTAAATTAAGTTAACAAAAACAACTTATTAATTTAAAAAACTGAGAAAATAAAAATTGAAAGTAGATTTATGTTTTTTTTTTCTCGGCAATTTTCGTCCTTTTAGATTTAACTTTCTCTTTTTAGTGATTTTTGTTTAAGTTTAAATATTTTATTCTTAAAGAAAAAAAACCTCAATTTAGAAAATTGTTCAATTAATGTTTTGTCAGCAAGAACGTGCCTTGCAATATACTTTCAATTTCTTTATATTTATAATAGAATACCTCAGAATTCTAATCTTCTAATGTAAACAAACACGAGAATATCGCGAGGTGCGTCATCACAGCGTCACATGCATCCCCTCCCTTTTCCCAGGCCACACAATTCGCCAATGCCAGTAAATCACCGATACGGATTCCGTCGTTTCCGCAGATGGATAAAACACGGAAATCTGTCTCTCACTCTGACCAAGATACCTGTTATATTTATCACGTTTTCAAATCAATTTACGTTCATCGATAGAGTGCACCACTTCCCTGAGCAATACTTTATTTTTCCGAAAATGCATTACGTTGACCTAGTTAGTCATATTTATATTTAAACAATGCTACTAGAGATTATGGCGTTACTGCTGTGACACCCTGTATGTAAAAATAATCAAATTTTAACAATTTAAATAAGACTTTACTCGTTTATTTATTTATTAATCTGTGGTTTTGTTAAGTGTTGTATGAGCAATTAATTGAAATAAATAAAACCCATATATATATATATAACATCATAAAAAAATAACTTAAACATACTTACAACCTTTCTTAGAAAATCTCAAATCTGTAGTAATATTTTCAATGTGTGAGTTATTATATTCCTTTTAACTCATGCATCGTTATGGATAATCCCACTCATAATTAAAAAAAAAGAAAAACGTCAACCCACCCTTAATGCCTAAATATATTTTGTCCGTAACTCACTTATTATAATGTACATACGTAAGCCTATAATTTATTTATTAAGCTAAAGTCTCGATAACACGATAAAAATGAACAATCTTGTCTTTCGAAATAAGAAAATCGTCTACTCCTGGAAGCCCCAAAAAGGTGTGTTGTTGTGTGTGATCAAATAGCGAATTCATTCAACGCGTGATAATATTATTAATAAATATCCATTTTCCCCGATTAAATCATCCACGCGATTAAAATCGGAAGGAGTCTTTTTATTATTTAAAAAGAGAATTTATCACAAAATTTAATTTTAAAACATCAATCTTTGGTATCGATTTCGTAAAAACGTGTTTTGATTGTTTCTGGGAAAGATATATAAAGTTAGTGTAAATGTACTTCAGAAGTAGGATTAAATGAATCGTCAATAATATTTAATTTTGGGCACTATTTTGGTGGATTTTTTGCTACCAATTATTGATACAGGATAGTACAATTGTAAATAATGTTTTATTCTTAAAAAAAAAAAAACCTTCTTTGCAGTTGAATCTGATTATCTAATAGTCTCACATTAATTAGCTATCAAATAGTGTCCATCACTAATAATATTGCGATATACTTTAAGAGAAGTGGATAGTATTTTCGCGTTATTGGAAAACGGTTGTAGATCCTATTTCTTCAAACACTTTCGTTCAGATTTTATTGAAATTTTCAAAATAAAATATTTTCACCAAGATAGCTTTAACATAAATAGGACCAGCTATATAAAACAAAACAATTCTAATCTTAGGTTCAATAAAACGTCGATCTACGTGCAAACTGTTTCAATGTGAATCCAACTTTCTTCAACTAAACACGCGTTCTACAGCATTCCATGTGAAAATTGTAATGGCATCTACATAGGTCAAACAAAACAATAGATACTTAAAAAACAGATTACAAGGTTATAAATCGTCCAGCAACCTCATAGCCTTAAAAAAAAAAAAAACATGAAACTAATTTAAAACATAAATTCAATCGCGAAAACATTAAAATTTTAAGAAAAGAAAATAATTATTACTTAACTGATTCACATAAAAGAAGAAGAAGAAGAAAATAAGCAGTGTAAATGACAAAACAGATATGCCTAAATACAACCGATAGAATAAACCCACTTTCATCGTTAATCACACCCGCAAACGACTATAGCATAAAGCTGGCAATGCAGTCATTGAACTAGCTCGGATATATCATGGACTATCTATCGGTCAGATATATTGTAGTAATTTAGTATAGGTTGGTATGCATGAAGTTAGGTATCGACAAAGCAGCGATGTATTTTAATGTTATATTCTATGGTTATGTTATTCGTGTCTTGTGTGTGAAGATGTCCGTTGTTTATATATGTCGCAGGGAGTATGATAAAAGGAGATTTTGATCAAATCCCTAAGCTAGATGCATCAATTCACGGAAGATGTTAAATTAACACTCTGTTGGGTGATTTCCCTAAAGAAAGTACGTATTTGATCAAAATCCCTTAACTGTTTTAGTGAAAAGATGAAATAAACAAGTCGGACTTGCACAGCTCTATGTTTCGGCTTGTTACCCTCTCCTTCACCTTACCGCTCCCCTCCGGCCACCGTGCCGGCCAGCGCCGCACTTATAACGTGACGCACCGCACATCGCACGCACTATTGCACACAGTGACACAGTAGCCCTAAACATTACGCGAGGAAGGTTGCGTGCATTTTTATTATTGTTTTGTATATTTCTAGTTTTTATCAAGTACCTACCGTAGAAAAAATGGGTTCAGATAAAGAAAAAATCAAACTCTGACCGAATTTGTATCTGAAGACCAGTTTAATGAACTATCAAACATTTTTGAACCAGCGGCATGATAAAGAAAAACCTTTGTGGACTCGCGAAAGGATAGAAGAAGCTATCAACGTTATTGAACAATTTAAATTGCACCAGTACTTAAACTGAAACGGACACATAAACAGTACTATTATGGAAAAAATACGATATTATGGAAGTAGGTACTAAAAAATCTTTGATTTTGAAGAGAAAATCTGACTCCGATTCAGTTGTAAAATAGTCCCAACGGAAAATTTTTACACATACTTCGGGAAACGCATCAGTCAACTGGCCACGGAGGAAGAGATAAAATGCTGTATAGCTTGAAATCGAAATACCTAATACCTACTTCAGTTGTACTGGAGTTTTTAAAGCTGTGCACGGTATGTCAGTCTAAAAAAAAATTTCCAAGAAAAGGAATCGTTGTTTGCCCAATTGTATCTAGCGACTTCAATCATCGTGGCCAAGTCGATTTAGTAGACTTACAGTCGACCCCAGACAGAAACTACAGATGGCTATTACACTACCAGGACCACGCGACGAAATTCAGCTTTCTTCGACCGTTGACTTCAAAAAGAGCTGCTTGAGTAGCAATGGAGCTATTAAAATATTTTGGAAGTCGGTTTCCTCATATACTACAAAGCGACAACGGCCGTGAGTTTACGGCTGCTGTCATACAAGAATTAACAAGCCTATGGCCAACGTGCAAAATTATAAATGGTAGGCCTAGACATCCAGCTAGTCAAGGATCTGTTGAGCGATCAAATCAAGATGTTGAAGCCATGTTACGTGCTTGGCTAATTGACAATGACACAAAAAAATGGGCTATAGGTTGTTACTTTGTTCAATTCCAAAAGAATTCCTCTTTTCATCGAACCATTAAACGATCACCTTACAAAGCTTTATTTGGAACAGAACCAAAAACAGGACTCCAATCTAGTCATATTTCGAAAGAGTTGCTTGAAAAACTTGTTACGGAAGAGGACTTGACCTACTTCTTAAACAGCAGACCATGAAATTATTTTAACACCAGAAGACTTACCAGCGGATTCCTTAGAGAACAATAACGACGGTTCAACTTCAAAAGATCTACCAGCATCTGAATTAATTAATTACAATGCTTCAACTTCAAATGATCTATCAGTTAGCAACTCTACTTCAACTCCTGTAGTGTTACCTGCATCAGAAGGGGAAGCAGCTGTCAACAACAATAAAGTATGTTGTGTTGTTTGTGGAATGGAATCTACTCGAGCCCATTCATGTGACATTTGTAAAAATCCGTGCACGCAATATGTGGGACTACAGTAGGAGAAGAAGGATATGGATCGAAAATTCTATGCTATTTATGCCAAAAAGAAGAAAGCATTAAAGATCAAAGAGAAAATGCTGCAAAACACCTGATAAGATCAGCTGAAAAAATGAAAGAAGTTTCTTTGAAGAAATTTAAAGACGTGGTGGTAGATTCCACAGTTTTGGTTGATGTACCTAAGGTAGACAGAGGCCCATTAGATGGAAATAACATCGTGGGGATCGTATTAGATATAAAAAATAATTTATATCAAATTGGTACCTCAGCTGGAATTATAAAAGATTGGCTACCTAGAAACGCTCTTCAAATAGCTACTACAACATTTACCGAAACAGTTCCACGGACTAACCTAAGTTTGCGTGAGATTGCAGGAAAATTATCCTTATTTGGAGGTCAAGGATTTAAGAAGTGTTCCTGTGAACAATCCAAAATACAATGTAAAACAAAAAGATGTGTCTGTAAAAAAAGTAACGTACTTTGTAACTCGAGATGCCACAAATCAACAACGTGTTTTAATAAAAATGCATGAACATTATTATTTATTAATTACATTCACTAAAACTTTTTAAACGTTCACTAAAAATATCCTTGTTGTTTTTAAAAATATCAGCTTAAGTACCTATTTCTTTTGTTAATTAGTTTCGAATAAATAATTTGTTTCAATGACTATTGTTGTATTACCTACACTACATTTAATAACGGTTTACTAAATACTTTTAAAATCTAAACAATATTATTTAATCTTTCACTAAACAGTCAAGGGATTTGATCAAATCACGTACTTTTTTTAGGGAATCACCCAACAGAGTTGTATTTTTAACATCTTCCGTGAATTGATCATCTAGCTTAGGGATTTGATCAAATCTCCGTTTTTATCATCTCCCTGCGACATATATATATATATATATCTCAGAGAATAAAAGCATTAAAATTTTAGTGTGTTTTATGTGGCCATCCTACAATATCAAATTTATCAAAAATTTATTATTCCATAACCAATTAAAAACATTTTTCAACCTATAACTAACAGCTTTCTTGCGGTTTGCGCCGTGTGTCAAAAACTTTCGCTCGAAGAAGTGTCAGTATGAACAGCGAAACGTCGAGCGAAAGTTTTGACACACGGCGAAACCCGCAAGAAGCTGTTAGTTATAGTTACACCGGCCGTGAAAGCCTACGCAGTGTTATTTTTCAAACCTTTTCCTCCATTTATTTGAAAATTATTTAAAACTTTCCCTTCACTAGTTTAAAACATTCCCATCACGATTATAGCATAAAGCTGGCAATGCAGTCATTGAACTAGCTCGGATATATCATGGACTATCTATCGGTCAGATATATCAAATTTATCAAAAATCTATTATTCCATAATTAATTAAAAACATTTTTCAAACCTTGCCCTCCATCCATTCATTTGAAAATTATTTAAAGCTTTCTCTTCACTAGTTTAAAACATTCCCTTCACGGCTATAACGAAAGCTGGCAATGCAGTCTTTGAACTAGCTCGGATAGTTCATGGACTATCAGTCAGATATATCAAATTTATCAAAAATCTATTATTCGATAATTAATTGAAAACATTTTTTTTAAACCTTTCCCTTCACTCATTTGAAAATATCTTTTTAAAATAAAAATAATTCGTCCATCCACATCTTTAAATTTGTCTAGGTACATACAACATATATAAAAATGTCCTCTACTGGTTTAATAAGAAGAACAAAATAAAAGTATCGTAACTCACGCGTCTATTTTTAAATTTTCATTTTGCCTCAGCAGATGACGCCAAATTAGGGCGTAGATAATAAAATCATTCATAGAGGGCGCTATTTTATAACAAAAAGATTCGAAATGGAAATTTCTAGTGCGAATTCACTCGAAACATCAGGAAGAAGGTAGATTTCTCCAGAATCGTTTTTTGCATTGGAAAGTGGTATTAGAAAAAGCCAAAGCGAGAGGTACGAGCGAACTCGAACAGTGAAAATAAATAGTAGTGGAAATATATGAGTGAAAATAAATAGTAGTACTTATGTAGACTGCAAGTGTGGAAATAAATACTTTTTATTAAATATATTGCCTGTGTGATTATTTAAACCCCAAAAACCTTACAGTATAGTATTAAATTTGCGTTTAATCGTTACTAATACTCGCTTGGTGATTAATTGTATCTTTTTTTTTTTTAAAATAACGTGGTATTTCTTTTATTATTTTTCGCTATCCACTTCCCTTAACAGTATTGTGAAGAATTAGAATACTTGTCTTTTTATTTTTACATTAAATCCATGTATGATGATAAACGTGATATTTTTTTCACAATTACGATTAAATCTTTTCGGCATTCTACAGCGATTAAGATAATTCCTTTTTATTATCATCATCTACAATAGGAAATGCTATCATCTTATTTATATGTGCAGTGTATCATCATTTTGTCTTTAATGCCTACCAATCATGTGTGTACAAAGGCACGATGCTATATTTTCAATCGATTGCATAATTCCTATAATTTAATATAAAGAAGAAGTGTTATTTTTATTTTTTATGAGCCACCTTATATATATATTTGTATATATACTATTATATTTTATTAAATATTCTCAATTTCTATTCGGTACGATATGCATCTAAGACAATTGCTCATGTCAATACTATTTGTAAGTTGTGTTAATTTTAAGTTTTTAAACATCGATTAATTTTATCCACAAAAATCAAATCAAATAAAAAAGAATTAATCTAAATAAATAATAAAAACAGTACAATTACTTACTACAGTCTGTTTGAATTGTACTTTTTTTTTTTTTTTTTAAAATAAAGAGTTGTCGACACAATTAAATTTCTCATAGTACGTCGTTGAGCATGGATTACATATTTATTATGTACTTTCAAAAAGGTCTTTTAACATCGCGTTTATTAAAATATTTTGGCGCGTAAAAACTATTTAAATGCAAAATCTTGTGTGTCTGTTCATTATTAAATCAGTCCTTTTTTGTTTTAAATTACTTGTTAAATAGGTATTTAGTACTTAAAAGAAATTTAATAATAGTTATGTTATTAAGTATATATGGTTTAAGAAAAAAATTATGTGTTTTCTTCTATTCGGTTCGATTAAATATTATTAATTACAACATGTTTCAGCGTTTTACCATCTTCAGGTACTAAAATCGTCGAAGAGAACATAAATAAAAATAAATTATGTTTTTTCTTTCTTAAGATAGCGGCTTTTTTAAACAATTTAATGAAAAATTTACTAATTAAACCTAATTAAACGTTTCGAATTTTTTTTTATTGTCTTCTTCAGAAAATGCCTTTTTACATTCTTGACGATAAAAATAAATATTTTATGATCTGTTACTGACGCATATTTAGTAATCCTTAGCTTTATTTACTCATATATAGCGTTTAAATATCAAGCCAGCTTGAAAATTGATGGAAAATTCTTTGGATTTATTTAAAATCATGAAGTCATATTATTTTTTTTGTTGTAGAATTTAAAACTGAAATAAATAAAATACAGCGTATTCCATTTAAAATAACGGAGCAAGTATGTGTTTATATACTTTAGGAGCACTCTGTATAGTCAGATATATTTTTAGGTTATGTAAGATTGAATTACATAGAAATGATTTTTTTTTTCTAAAATGAAAAATATGTAATCAAAAAATTAAAAATTTTGGACGCAGATTCGATTCAGAACGATTTTTAGTACCTAAAGATGGTGAAACGCCTAAACATGTTGCACTGAAAATAATATCTAAAAACTGAACGGAAAAAGCATTCATTTTTTCTTGAATGAATTCCGTGCTATTGTCTGTTCTGAAAACATCGGCATATATGTTAATTATATTTATATGGTGTTAATATTATAATAAATATATGTATTAGTAAGAGATCTGGAAACTATAATAATTAATTAATATACAATAACATAAAAAATAAACTGGTATCAACATATTTATAGAACAGGTAACACGGAAATTTTAAATAAAGCATTTTTTAAAAAAGGTCAACTCATCCAAATGCATCGAAATAATAATAATAATAATTATAATAATAATAATAATAGTAACAAGAAAACAGGCAAGAGATATTTAAAAAAAAAAACAACGGCTAGAAATATACAGTGCCGTCATTAATAAATAAACAAAATTCAGAACCCTCAAAAATAAAAAAAAATTCTTTGTCCAAAAGCATTCTCTAAAATCTCTAAATCATTTTAAAAATAAATATGTATATGAATCAACTATCATTAAATCTACGATTGGCAAAACAATATGATAAAACCATATTAATTATATAATGGAATGCTATCATTTTTTTTTCTTCTATCACTGCTTAATGATAGTTGAAACCCTATTTAGGCGCAAATTAGTATACCATATAGAAAAATTAAAAAAAAAAAAACTATACGCTTTAAATTATACAGGATGAATCATTTATGTATATAGCAAATTTTGTTTTTAATTGAATTATATGTTTACTTTTTACTTAGAAACTATTTAATAGATGATAGTTTCTACGAAACTGCAGAAATTTAAACTGCAAGTGATAATCCCCATATATATATTTTTTTTAATTGACAGCTGTCAATGTCAAAATTAATTAGACTTACTCATAATTTTTTTTATTGTATTTATAGCATATCTCTTTAAAGAAAAATACAAAATAATAAAGTTTCACCATATATGTTATTCATCGATATTTCTTTTTGACTTGACAGCTGTCACATTTTCTCAACCAACTGTTGTAAAACATCACACAATATTTAATGTTAGTTAGCATCGAATTCCGCGAAAATATTGAATATTTAACTCATTAATATCAGTAAGTAGTTACTTTGATTAATTGACAGCTGTCAATATTAACATTAAATTTTGCCGATAATTTATAAAGTACTCAAGTGCAAGTCTTTCAAATGATTTAATTTAAAATGACATGTAACTTCAAATATCCATGCTTCTTTATTATTATTTTTATTAACCATCGCTATGGCTTTCTTATTATTATTATTATTGACAGCTATAAATGTCAACATCGACTTTGTGGACAGTTACGAAATATTCCACAAGTTTGATGTACCGTATTAGCACACTTAAGAAAGTTTAATGTTTAGAATTCAATTCATAAAATTGTTTGTAAATAGAATAATTAGGTTTAGTTTGTATATTAGTGTAATGTTATAAATACTTTATTTGACAGCTCTCAGTATCACATACCATTTTGTAAATTTAAATAAAATTTCTAAACAAGAGGTATTATCTAACCTATGTTTATTACGTGATCTGCAATATTATATTGCCTTTTCTTTTTTGACATCTGTCAATGTCAAACTTTGTAGATGCGCTCTAACTAAATGTTAAACATAAACATGCTGAATTTGTGTTAAGAAATATCTGAAGTGGTTGAGATCAGCTTCAATATCTAGTTTTCTTTTTATTTGACAGCTGTCAAACATATATCATTTTGGAAATTTAAATAAAATTTTAAAACAAAAAGTATTACTTGATGTATGTTTATTATGTGATCTGCAATATTGTACTGCCTTTTCTTTTTTGACAGCTGTCAATGTCAAACCCTGTAGATTCACCCTAACTAACCGTTAAATATAAACATGCTGATTTTGTTAAGAAATATCTAAAGTAGCTGAGATCAGCTTCAATATTTAGTTTTTTTTATTTGACAGCTGTCAATCATATATCATTTTGGAAATTTAAATAGATTTTTAAAATAAGAAGTATTACTTGATCTATGTTTATTATGTGATCTGCAATATTATACTGCATTTTCTTTTTTGACAGCTGTCAATGTCAAACTTTGTAGATGCACTATAACTAAATGTTAAATATAAACATGCCAAATTTGTGTTAAGAAATGTCCGAAGTGGTTGAAATCAGCTTCAATATCTAGTTTTTTTTAGTTTGACAGCTGTCAATTATATATCATTCTGAAAATTTAAATAAAATTTCAAAACAAAAGGTATTTCTGATCTATGTTGATTATGTGATTTGCAATATTATACTGCCTTTTCTTTTGACAGCTGTCAATGTTAAACCTTGTAGATGCACCCTAACTAGCCGTTAAATATAAACATGCCGAATGTGTGTTAAGAAATATCTAAAGTGGCTGAGATCAGCTTCAATATCTAGTTGTTTTTTTATTTGACAGCTGTCAGTCATAGATCATTTTGGAAATTTAAATAAAATATCAAAACAAGAAGTATTACCTGATCTACATTTATAATGTGATCTGCAATATTATACTGCCTTTTCTTTTTTTGACAGCTGTCAATGTCAAACCTTGTAGATGCACCCTAACTAACCGTTAAATATAAACATGCTGAATTTGTGTTAAGAAATATCTGAAGTGGCTGAGATCAGCTTCAATATTTAGTTTTTTATTTATTTGACAGCTGTCAATCATATATCATTTTGGAAATTTAAATAAAATTTCAAAACAAGGGGTATTACCTGACCTATGTTTATTACGTGATCTGTAATATTACACTACGTTTTCTTTTTTGACAGCTGTCAATGTCAAACTTTGTAGATGCACTCTAACTAAATGTTAAACACAAATATGCCGAATTTATGTTAAGAAATATCTGAAGTGGCTGAAATCAGCTTTAATATCTAGTTTTTTTTATTTGACAGCTGTCAATCATATATCATTTTGGAAATTTAAATAAAATTTCAAAACAAGAAGTATTACCTGATCTATGGTTATTATGTGATCTGCAATATTATACTGCCTTTTCTTTTTTGACAGCTGTCAATGTCAAACCTTGTAAATGCACCTAGCTAACCGTTAAATATAAACATGCTGAATTTGTGTTAAGAAAAATCTGAAGTGGCTGAGATCAGCTTTACTATTTAGTTTTTTATTTATTTGACAGCTGTCAAATATATATCATTTTGGAAATTTAAATAAAATTTCTAAACAAGAGGTATTACCTGACCTATGTTTATTATGTGATCTGTAATATTACACTACGTTTTCTTTTTTTGACAGCTATCAATGTCAAACTTTGTAGATGATGTAATCTAATTAAATGTTAAACTAAACATAAACTGAATTTGTAAAAAAAAAACATACGAGGAGGCGGTGCAACTTCAATATCTAGATTTTTTATTTGACAGCTGTCAATGTCAATTTTTTTTCTCGTGTAAATGATCATCCTGTACAGCTACCTTTAGAGTTCTTGGCTACCTGATGATTTAAAATCGTGTAAAAAAATAAAATAAATTACGTTGCATGTATAATTTGACGTATGATATAAATAAAAATTAAAACATAAATAATTAAATAATAATAATAGTTAAAAATAAATACCACGCAGCTGCCGATAATATCGATTCTGATTCGGCCGATCCAATCACTTATTTCATAATAGAGTTAAAATTACGATAAAAATAATAATATTAAAAAAAGAAAGTTTCATTCTATCACATACGACGTAACCGGGTTGAATTCCCTCAGATGGCTCTCGTTTTTCGCCCGCGCGTATCCCCACAATTTCATAGCCTGCTCGCAGTTCTCCTCGATATTTTGCACTTCCGAGAAGTTTAGATCCATGCGCCAGTGGAAGGGGGCGCTCTTAGAGTCCCTGAAGGTGCTGGACACGCCCCCGGCGTTGGCTTTGGTGTGCGAGTCCAGAAAGTTGACGACGTTCCTGTGGAAGGGCAAACCGAAGAAGTCAAACAAATCCTGGACGTGTTTGTAGGGATCTAAGGAGAGATCTTCGTATCGGATGGCCCTAAGAGAAAACAAGAATAATAACAATAATAGTTGCAGCTCTCATTTCCGTTTATTTCAACACTTAATAAAGGAAATAAACGGAGGCGTTCGAAATGAGTTATACTATGTGATTCAAAATGATTGTCGTAAGAAAAAAACTGTTTTCCGGAAAAATTTATCTATACTTATTACCAATTTAATGAGCGAAGTTAGCTACATACAAATTTCATACATTAAATGAATTTTCTTGACATTTAGCGACATTGGCGTGCGTGTTGTAGTATCTTTCGATTATTTATATCTTATAATTTCTTTCAAATCGTTTATATTTACATCTAATATCACCAACAATAGTATTTCTGAATAATGTAAGAAAATAAGGGAATTTATCTGTAGTAATAGCTCAACAAACAGGTAAAAAATCAATATTAACATTAAGTGAAATAGTTTATTACATTTTATAATTTTATAGGCTTATCATACACTTCAGCGCAATGAGCTGTCAAAAGAAAGTTACATTTTCATCCCTATAAAGTTTCTACGGTACAGGAATTATTACCATTAGATCACGATAGGCGATTGGAATATTGTCATTGGTTTAATAACAATTTAAGGGGCGATGCTTGCTAAACCAAATCATTTTTCTCTGATGAAGCCTGGTTTTATCTAACAGACTATATCAATTTACAAAACTAGTGTATCTGGTCTGCAGAAAATCCACACGAATTTCGAGAAACGCAATTGCATCCCGTAAAAGTTGGAGTTTGGTTAGCTATGTCCAGGCAACGAATAATAGGGCCAATTTTCTTCGAGGAAACTGTAACAGCCCAAAGTTACCAACAGATGTTGGAATTGTTTATTGCAGAGTTATAAGAAAATGAGCTTGAAGCAGGTTATTTTCAGCACGATAATGCTCCAGCACATACTGCTCGACAAACCTGCCAATATCTTTAACAGTTTTTTGCTGACAGGTTCGTTAGAGCACAAAGATGGCCACTAATATTGAATGATCTAATCCCATTAGATTACTTCATGTTCGGCTATGTAAAAAATAGGATCTATAGAAAATGCATGCATACCATAGAAGAACTGAGAGATGCAGTTTTGTCACTTAATAATTATACTAATTGTATGTTATAATTTAAAGTAATAAATAAATTTAGTTAAACACCAGTTAGTACTGAATTGTAAAATCATAATTTAGTAAAGTTAAATTAATTACATTTCATTTTTACAAGCAGAAACACCAATCCATAGTCGTTTATATAATGCGAGTTCAAATATAGGTTACGTTTTCCTTATTTATGACAGATCCGTTTACTTTCTTATGTTCCAACACTGACTTAGTTCAAGTTCAAACCTTCATCACAAACACGCGGCATATACCTACACCCTGTTACTATCTATAGGAGCGGATTTGACAATCATTTTGAATCTCTGTGTATAGTTCATTTATTATAACAGACGAGGTACTACGTGAGTCAGTTTGCTATGACGTCACGACCGTGTTGCAAATTTTCTGTTCGTCAAAACGTAAACAAACCGTTAGGTTATTTAACTGTCAAACACTTTTGACAGGTGAATAAACAAACTCTTAAAAATAACATTTACGAAAATCAGGATTTAAAGTATGTTAATCATGATAGCAGTGGAAAAAAATAACAAAAAAGCACAAGTGAGTACAATAAATTTAATCGTTTAAAGTATTCACAGTAACGATTAGTATGCAAGTTTCTTCTCTATCCAAAACCAGTCTCTCCCATTTACTACTTCTGAATTTCGTTTCCAATATGTTGTACACCAAGTACATCAAATTTCCAGACTAATTTTATTCAATCCGCTTTATACAATTGTATGCATCCTCCGATCTGCCATATTTCATCCATCGTTTCCTAACAAACTTCCTTTTCTTTGAGAACAAATAATATCTGCCACAACAAATGTGTTTCAACCATAGAAATGTCTTTTTCTTTAAGAGCACTGTTCAAAATGTTTAATGTGTTATGTTAGTCTGAAAAATGTATGTGAAAGAACCACTTCTCTAAACAATATTTGTATATACTCACTGTTTTCGTACATAAATTGTGTTTCCAATAGCACATTGACAATGAGTAGAGTAATCAATTTTTACAACATTTATTTCGTATGCATTTTCGTTTTGGGTTAGTGGATGTAATTCCTTGTTTACTCATGGATGAAATTTTGCTTATGTTTGCAACATTAATGTTTAGAGCACTCGTTACTCTCTAAAAAACGAAATACTGTAAAGAATATGACATTAAAAATATATGGATTTTATACATACTTCTCGCACGAAAGTTAACGGGAGTAATGGCCGTTGTTCTCACGTTCTGCGTCGAAATACACGATTAACGAAACTCTTAACTCCTTCGATTGTTTACACAATGGTTTCGGTATGATTCAGTTGTAATAACTACTAATTTTAAATAAATATATAGCAAGTATAAACGCAAATTCCCACACTTTACTGCAAATGCAGAATATAACCCTTTGACAGTTGACAGCTATAACTAAATTGGAGGGGATTACATTGGGAAGATGTGACAAGCATGCAATTTAAAAAGCAGTAGGCACCAACATAGTATCTTTAATTGAACATGTTAGTTGGTTATTTTAATAATATGGTATTGCATGGCCCGAATTTGCAAGTAGTGACGTACCTCGTCTGTTATAGTAAATGAACTAAGTATATAAACGTTTCTGATAAATAAAAATTAAAAATGTAACGTATTCACATCCATACTATTGAAAATACAAAAGAAAAAAAATTATTATGAAGTACTGCCTCTTTTGATAGCAACATTCGGCGTTACCACAAAATTTCGACAAGGCAATCGACAATCACATGGTAGACAGGTTTTATAGATTTACCACACCAATTAATCAGATAAACATAAGCAAGCGGCATTATCAGAATGTCAATCCTGTATTAAGTTTTGATGAACATGTACTGCCAAAAATAGTCGTAAAACTAACAATTCCTTTTTGAATCCAGATATTATTCCTGATTTTTTTTTATTTTTAATAGGCTTACATATTAAACCTTAATAATTCTTGAATAAATAACTGCAAATCCAGCACTCATAAATACGCTTCATTATCATTTATCACTATAAACTCGTAATTCCGTGAAGCAGCCAAATGGTTGACTAACTAATACACAAAAAACAAACCAATTTTGAAATCTGATTAAAAAACAAGAACATTAAAATGGATTACAGAAAACATTACTAATTATAAATCATTAAGCACTCTAAAAGAGAAGAATTTATCAAGTTGGTATATATTTACATTTACTCTAAATTATCAAGATCCATCAACGAAGTAATCTTTGTATCTTCTAGGATTTCAGATATGCAAGCTTAGAAAAGTGGCATTTGGATTCGAAACATTTTTATGCAGGCAGGATGTGTATCCTCAAACTAAAGGGTATATAAAAAAGGCAACTTATAACATATAAACTATTTTCTATTATATTTCGTAGTGTAACGAACATTTTTAAATTCTAAAACATTCGCGCCTAAATGGGGGCGTGGCTATCAAAGCGTTTTCCGCACATGAGGATGTTTTAGTCAGTTGATATAAAGGCCGTTTCACACCTAACTATTTATTGACCAATTTAAAATTTTACGTGTATAACACGGATGAAATACGTGTTATACAACGTGTGTATAAATTGTCGCAAAAGCTACACGTAGGGACATACTTCCTTCGTTTCTGAATCGAAAATCTAAATGGTAAAATATGGTACTATGCTTCCTGCGTCTTCAGGAGCCACTTGAAAGTAACATACATTTGGCAACACTGTAGTCGCATACTGCCGTAATGGTAGTTACAATACTTGTCCAAAATTGACAGACCAGAATTACAAATGAAATTGGATACACACATGATACATAGGGAAAAGCAATAAGAAAGCTTTATTAAAACAGAATTAGTAGTTTTAATTTTTCGAACGATCTCTTGTAATAAATTAGCGACACTATTACCTACGCATATGTTCAAATTGATATCCGTCTGTTTGTAAACACATTTGCAATCTACGAGGTATTGTCTGTATTACTTGTTCAAGCCTTTCCGGTGTAATTTCTAATACTGCCGCGTTAATTCGTCCTATAACTTCGTCAGCGTCTTGTGGAGGTGTTGCGTAAACTTTCACCTTTATGAAACCCCAAACAAAAAAGTCTAAAGGATTTAGGTCGGGAGATCTTGCAGGCCATAAGATAGTACCACCGCGACCAATCCACCTGTTAGGGAAGAAGTGTTCATCCAACCACTCTCTCACATTACGAGAAAAATGTGTCGGAGCTCCATCATGCATGTAAAACATGTTACGGCGTATATTCAATGGCACTCGTCAATAACTTGTTCTAATACATTTAAATACCCGTTGGCATCAAGTCGATTTGGCAGATAGATTGGCCCAACGACACGGTGATTTATTATACCCAGCCAAACATTAACTGAAAACATTCTTTGGTGACCGTATTCCCGAAACGCATGAGGATTTTCATCTGCCCAATGGTGAAAATTATGGGTATTGAGTACACCATCTCTGGTAAACATAGACTCGTCGGTCCAAAGAACACCTCTTAAAAAGTCGTCATCTTCTTGAATCCTATTTAAGATACTATGACAAAAGTTTAAACGGTGTATGTTATCGTTTTCATAGAGCGACTGCACCTTAGTTATATGGTACGGATAAAGAAGGTTTTCACGTAGAACCAAATGAACGGTCTTATTACTGCGGATATTGAATGTGGACGCCAACTGTCGAGTACTGACGGAGGGATCTTCATGTACTGAGTCTAGCATTTCCTCTTCCAGTTGTAATGTACGCCGTTGTCTAGGTCGACCAGCGTTGGCATTTTTTTTCTTAAACGAACCAGTTTCACGTAGACGTTGGTCCAGCCGTCGAAATACGTTTCCAGTAGGATGTCTCCGGTTTGGAAAACGTACGCGATATTCCTGTTCTGTCATGTTAGCATTTCCATTACAAAAAACCGTATAGCATATACATATCGGCATATTCATTAAATGTAAAAATCATTGTAAATAAACAAAACAATAATACTAGAACGATAAAAACACTGAAACAGAAAAACTAATCAAGAGAATACGAGTAATCACGAAAAAAAGCAGAGCTTGCATAAAATTGAACACTTCAGATTAATGTCAAAATTTGACAGTAATAGTTTTGATTGAAATCAAATTAGAATACAAAGTCATTGTCCTACAATGTTGCCAAATATGTTTTTCATGAGAGGATGCTTATGAAGAAATGTTGAAACCAGGCTCTAAAATCAAAAAGAAACTGTTTACGAAAAAACAGGAATAAGAAATCGTCTAAATTCAAAATTGCAGCTATCTATACCGACAAATAACGAACACAAACGCTTATTAAGGAACTAAAAAACCGAACTTCAAGAACCTCGTGAAGACTTATGAAGCATAGTACAATATTTTACCATTTAGATTTTCGATTCAGAAACGAATGAAGTATGTCGCTACGTGCAGCTTTTGCGACAATTTATCCACACGTTGTATACGTAAAATTGTAAATAGGCCAATAAATTGCACAATAAATAGCTAGGTGTAAAACGGCCTTAATAGTTTTAATATGAATATTCGAAATATATATTAATCTCTATATAACAAGAACAACCTAAACGTTAAAATAGAAAAAAAATACTTTACTTCAAAATATAAACCATTTTTGCACAGTTAATTATTTAGTTATTGGATGAGAAAATTCACTTTTTTTTTGCACAGTGATTTTTATTTATCTGTAAATAAATAAAGGTAAGTATTATTCGTGGATGACGAATAAGCTGTAAATAAAAGTAAGTAAGTAAAAATCTGTAAATAAAAGTTAATGCCTTCAATTTGTCATAAAAAAATCTACTTTCTTTCAACTATAAACAATTTTTACACAGTATGTATTAACGCTAATTTTATATGTTAACTATAAGTTAAGTATTATTCGAATAGCACGAATTATTAGTTATTATTCGTGAATAGCGAATAAATCTGTAAATAAAAGTTAATACCTAGTTTTTCATATTTATAGGAAATATTTACTTAATTTCAACTATAAAAACCATTATTGCATAGTAACTTTTATATATTTGTGGACTACAAATAAAGATAACCATCATTCGTGAACATTAAATTAATCTGTAAATTAAAGTGATTACATATTTGCGAATTTTCCTTGAGTAAATTTACCTTCTTTCAACTATAAGCAATTTTTACACAATAATTTTCATTCATCTGTAACTAAATAAAGGTAAGTATTATTCGTGGGTGACGAATAAAACTAATTATTATTTATTGTTCGTGAACAGCAAATAAATCTGTAAATAAAAGTGAATAATAATGCTTCCAATTTGTCATAAGAACTCTAATTTCATTCAACTATAAGCAATTTTTGCAAAGTAACTTTCATTTATCTGTTAGGTATAAATAAATACACAGAGATTCAAAATGATTGTCAATTCCGCTCCTATAGATAGTAACAGGGTGTAGGTATATGCCGCGTGTTTGTAATGAAGGTTTGAACTAAGTCAGTGTTGGAACATAAGAAAGTAAACGGATCTGTCATAAATAAGGAGAAACGTAACCTATATTTGAACTCGCATTATATAAACGACTATGGATTGGTGTTTCTACTTGTAAAAATGAAATGTAATTAATTTAACTTTACTAAATTATGATTTTACAATTCAGTACTAACTGGTGTTTAACTAAATTTATTTATTACTTTAAATTATAACATACAATTAGTATAATTATTAAGTGACAAAACTGCATCTCTCAGTTCTTCTATGGTATGCATGCGGTTTCTATAGATCCTACTTTTTAGATAGCCCAACATGAAGTAATCCAATGGGGTTAGATCAGGCAATCTTGGTGGCCATCTTTGTGCTCTAACGAACCTGTCAGCAAAAAACTGTTGAAGATATTGGCAGGTTTGTCGAGCAGTATGTGCTGGAGCATTATCGTGCCGAAAATAATCTGCTTCGAGCTCATTTTCTTGTAACTCTGCAATAAACAATTCCAACATCTGTTGGTAACGTTGGGCTGTTACAGTTTCCTCGAAGAAAATTGGCCGTATTATTCGTTGCCTGGACATAGCTAACCAAACTCCAACTTTTACGGAATGCAATTGCGTTTCTCGAAATTCATGTGGATTTTCTACAGACCAGATACGATAGTTTTGTAAATTGATATAGCTTGTTAGATAAAACCAGGTTTCATCCGAGAAAAATGATTTGTTTAGCAAGCATCGGCCCTTATATTGTTATTAAACCAATGACAATATTCCAATCGCCTATCGTGATCTAATGGTAATAATTCCTGTACCGTAGAAACTTTATAGGGATGAAAATGTAACTTTCTTTTGACAGCTCATTGCGATGAAGTGTATGATAAGCCTATAAAATTATAAAATGTAATAAACTATTTCACTTAATGTTAATATTGATTTTTTACCTGTTTGTTGAGCTATTACCACAGATAAATTCCCATATTTTCTTACAGTATTCAGAAATACTATTGTTGGTGATATTAGATGTAAATATAAACGATTTGAAAAAAATTATAAGATAAATAATCGAAAGATACTACAATACGCACGCCAATGTCGCTAAATGTCAAGAAAATTCATTTAATGTATGAAATTTGTATGTAGCTAGCTTCGCTCATTAAATATGGTAATAAGTATAGATAAATTTTTCCGGAAAACAGTTTTTTTCTTCGCGACAATCATTTTTGAATGCAATGGTATAATTCTTCCACGTAATTCAATTTGATACAGATGGATATTATGTCATGTTCGTGGTATTACGTATACACTCATGTTTTATGTCTTATCTTATTGTAACGAGCGCCAACTTTTCAACTGGCGGTTCCGATAGGCGTCCCTAGATGGCGCTAGCATAGCGGAAGAAGAACTACCTACGACGAATAACAGAGGGCAGCACCGGGTCGAAGATTCGAGAATATTCTCCAGAATCTTCGAGGACATTCTAGAAGCCCCGAACAATCTGGAAGTTCGCGCCAGCTATAAATAACGCGTCGGGTTGGCCAGGAGTCAGTCAATCGATACGAGTTCGTAGTGCGTCGCGATTGAAAAAGTACATGTAATATAAATATCGTTTACATAAATAAAGACATAGTGGTTAAGTGATATAGTTAATAAGCATTTTTAATAGATTTTAATACCGTAATAGTGTTAATAGAATAAGTGAATTTAAATATATCGCCTGTGTGTTTTTCTAAAACCCGACAACGTTTTAAGAACCGAAAAACGTTACAATTGGTGTCAGGTGTGGGGTATTTGGCGATATATTAGTGGACTAATAGTGTTTTAATTAGAAACAATGGCAGCGAAATACTGTAAATTAGTGGACTTGAAAGTGGTAGATCTCAAACGCGAATTAGAAGAAGGGATGAAGATACGAGTGGAAGGAAGGCCGAGCTTCAGTCGAGATTAAGAAGAGCAATAGAACAGCTGGGGAAGATCCTGGACATATTTGTTTGAAGTGTCTGGTGGTAATGGCGAACTTCTAGTAGAACTTAGAAGCATAGAAGAGAAGTTCTAGAAAATTCTCAGAAAAATATGGAAAATTCTAGAAAACTAGAAGAGAAAGTTCTAGAAAATTCTCAGAAAAATATGGAAAATTCTAGAAAACTAGAAGAGAAAGTTATGGAAAATTCTCGCAATTTAGAAGAGAAAGTTCTGGAAAAATTGAAAACATGGACGAGAAAAAATATAGAAAATTCTAGAAAATTGGAAGAAAAAATTATAGAAAATTCTCTTAATGTCAAACAGGAATTAATGATAGAATCGACGAAAAAATTCCAAGAAGAAAAATCTAGAATGATTGAAGAATTGGACGGTCGCATTAAAGAGCTGGAAGAACAAATGCATTCTGGAACCATACCAAACACACGAAGAAACTGGAATTCTACCAATACGGGAAGCACTCAGATGGAACCAAGAAATTCAGTGCCCATCTGTACGGTTCAAAATAAATGTGACCTGCCTACATTCGACGGGAAGACTCCCTTGGAGACTATTTGACGCTGCTGGATACCACAGCTACGGTATATGGCTGGACGGAAGCTACCAAAGCAGCCATGTTATCAGTAGCTCTGCGCGGCGATGCTTTGAAGTACTCCAGGTTATTCCTTCGACGGAGCGACAAAATTACCAAACGCTACTTAATCAATTGGAGATGCGTTTCGGTAATAAACATCTGCAGCAAGTATATCGCTCACAATTGAAAAATCGCTGTCAGAGGTCGAACGAGACTCTACAGGAGTATGAAGCTGACGTCGTTCGTCTAATTAAGAGTGCGTAGCCAACGGTACCGGAAGATGTGTGCGAGAGTCTCGCTGTGGAAAAATTCCTGGATGGCCTGCTCGATAAGGATACTCAACAGGCAGTAAAGCTCGCTCGGCCGCAAACGTTGAACCAGGCTTTAGCTCAAGCACTAGATTTTGAAGCCGTGAAGCAATCGGTCAAAGGACCTGCTCGCGTCCGTGTTCTAGGGAGTCACGAGGAAGAAGAGCCATTAGAAGGAATTATGGCGAAATTAAACGAATTGATGACGAAAATGGAATCCGTGCAAACTAGGCAACCAGGAAGACGATGCTGGAATTGTGGAAGAATGGGGCACGTACGTAGTCGGTGTCCCGACCCACGAAAACCAAAGCCGACGGAAAACTAAAATGGGCCGACGGGAAGGGGCGATCGTCGACCTATGTAGCTGATGCCCCAGTAACACCAGTGATTGTTGCTTCAGTGGGATGTAGACCTAGCAGCCTCGTCGTGTATGGGCATGTAAATGGGAAACCGAGAGATTTACTGCTAGATACATGGTGCAACAATGACAATTCTCGGCCGGAAGCAGTGGGAAGGAAGAGCCGGATATATCCACCAGGTGGACGCTACGTACGGCAACTGGGCAAACATCACGTGTTTGGGGAGACGATGGCCCCTTCCGTATTGGTGATACTGCATTCCAGTATCGTGTAGTAGTTGCAGATATAGAACAAGACGTAATCCTCGGAATGGACATAATGACAGAATTTGGTTTCAAACTGGACTTGCAAGCAGGAGTGTTGAAGGTTGGCAAAGAAGAAGTTATTCTCAACCACAGCCAGAATATGTCGGCCTGCGTGGTATTGGCAGAAGAAGTAACTGTGGCGAGCCGCAGTGAAACCATTGTGGAAGCGAGTGAGTGGAGACATCCCCAAGGCAAGTTTTATGCTGGAACCAGAGCGATTAGCGGTCAAGTCGTGGAATACTGGTCGCTAAGGCAGTGATACAAGCTGGAGGAAAACTGCCCGTCCGACTGATGAACGTCAATATTATCCAGTAAAGCTGAAGAAGGGCGTACCTTTGGGAAGTTGTGCTAGTGTGTCGTCGATTGTCAGCAAAGAGGATGGCGTAACAACAACTCCAGATCCGCTTCCTAGATGGTTGAATAACTTCATTGACTTGTCTTGCAAGGATTTAACAACACAACAACGCCATACCGTGAAACAGTGCTTGGACGCTACCAAATCTTTTCCAGCAGAAGACCGGAACACGAGGGGCAGGACTAATGTTGTACGACATCGAATAGACACTGGAGATGCCCAGCCGATCCGCCAAGCCCCCAGAAGATTGCCATTGGCGAAGCGAGCCGAAGCAGAACAAATTATACAGGATATGGAGCAGGATGGTGTAAATTGAACATCGAACAGTCCATGGGCTTCTCCAGTGGTTCTGGTGAAGAAGAAGGATGGGTTCAACTAGGTTCTGCGTGATTATCGACAACTAAATAATGTAACCAAGAAGGACAGTTATCCTTTGCCAGAATCGATGACACTTTAGATACCCTAGGTGGGTGTAAGGTATTTTCGACCCTCGACCTGAAGAGTGGTTATTGGCAGGTCGAAGTAGAGGCAAAGGATAAGGAGAAGACGGCGTTTACGATCGGGACAGGATTGTGGCAATTTAACGTCATGCCATTTGGGTTATGTAATGCTCCCGCGACGTTTGAAAGATTGATGGAAAACGTACTGAGAGGACTATCCTGGGAAACTTGCTTGGTATACCTCGACGATATAATTGTCTTAGGAAAATCTTTTGAGGACCATTTGAAGAACTTGGAGCAAGTATTTCAGCGATTGAAAGGAGCGAAATTGAAGCTTAACCCCAAAAAGTGCAACCTGTTCCGGAAGCAAGTGCACTACCTCGGCCACGTAGTATCAGAGGATGGAGTGTCGGTTGACCCAGGGAAGATAGAAGCGGTCAAGTCTTGGCCGGTTCCGAAGGACAAGCATTGAAAATAAGAAGTTTTCTTGGGCTATGCACTTATTACCGACGATTTCGTTCCTGGATTTGCTAACATCGCCAAGCCTCTCACGAGACTAACTGAAGAGGGCAGAGACTACGTCTGGGAGAAGAGCTGCCAGGATGCCTTTGAAGAATTGAAACAGACGCTGACCACTGCGCCCATCTTGAGCTATCCACAGGCTGAAGGAAAATTCATTTTGGATACTGATGCCAGCAGCGTGGGCATCGGAGGCGTGTTGTCCCAAGTACAAGATGGCCACGAAAAAGTGCTCGGTTACTTCAGCAAAGTGCTGTCGAAACCCGGAACGCAACTATTGTGTGCCAGGAGAGAGCTGTTGGCCGTAGTTAAGTCTATAGAGCACTTTCAATAAATATCTCTATGGCAGGAAGTTCTTAATTAAGAACCGACCATGCGGCATTGATGTGGTTGCTACGCTTCAAGAATCCGGAAGGGCAGGTTGCCAGATGGATAGAGCGCCTTGAAGAGTAATGACTTTGATTCGGAACAATCGGCCTGGAACCAGTCATCGAAACGCTGACGCACTATCGAGGAGACCCTGTTCCAAGGATTGTACGCACTGCTTGTCGTGCCGAAGAGAAAAATGAAAGCAACCTGCTTGAGGACTACTGTCATAGATGATAGATGGACTGAAGACCAAATCCGAGCTGACCAGGAGTCTGACGAAGTTTTGAAGCGTGTGATGGAGTGGAAGATGCAAGAAGCGCGGCCTAACTGGGAAACGGTAGCACCATATTCGCGAGAGCTAAAATCGTATTGGGCTCAGTGGGCTCTTTGGTAATGGAAAAATGGTCTTCTCAGACGAGTGTTAGACAGACGAAGCTGGGATCAATAGCAGACTTCAAGATTGTGGTTCCGAAGGCAAAGAATTCCCGAAGTTTTAAAACTTCTTCATGATGGAACATCGGGAGGGCATCTTGGAGTCCGGAAACTATAGAGAAGTCAGAGAGCGATTCTATTGGGTTAATTGCAAGAATGACGTGAAAAGACTGGTGCCGGAGATGTACAACTTGCGCGCCGCTGCCAATGGACTTCCCAAAGGAGAGGGCCCCTATGAGGCAATACAACGTTGGCAGTCCGTTGAAAGGATTGCGATTGATATTTGCCGGACCATTTCCCACGACGGATTTGGAAATAAATACATCTTGGTTGCAGTAGACTACTTCAGCAAATGGGTGGAAGCTTACGCATTACCAAATCAGGAAGCTGTAACAGTGGCTGAGACTTTAGTTAAAGAACTTTTCAGTCGGTTTGGTGTGCCGCTTGAACTTCACTCCGACCGGGACGGAATTTTGAATCAGCAGTGTGTTTCAAGAGATGTGCAAAATATTGGGTATTCGCAAGACCCGAACAACTGCCTTGCACCCGCAATCAGATGGCATGGTTTGGAGCGCATGAACAGGACAGTTATCAAGTATCTATCAAAAGTTGTCGCAGACCACCAGCGAGATGGGACCAGCAACACATCTATTCTTGCTGGCGTATAGAAGCATCGGTTCACGAAACCACTGGCCAAAGTCCATCTAGGTGTGCTTTTTGGACGAGAACTGCGCTTACCATGCGATCTCTAAGTTCGGCTTTAAACCGAATGAAGAAGTAGTTGGAGATGATTATGTTTCGAGCTTGCGGAGGCGAATGGATGATATTCACGATCGGTGTGAGGGCGAATATCCATGAAGCAAGCGACCGCATGAGGAACACTACGACATCAGAGCGAATGAAGCGGATATCAGCCTGGAGACCTGGTCTGGCTGTTCAATCCTCAGCGACGTCGAGGCTTCTCACCTAAGCTGCAACGATCGTGGGACGGGCCTTACGAAGTAATAAAGCGAAATTAATGACGTCATCTATCGCATCAGAAAGAAACCCAATGGTAAAGCAAGAGTGGTGCATTTTAATCGCCTAGCTCCTTTATCTTGGGGACAATCAAGAGGACGAGCAGATGGTCCGAGTTTGTAGACTCCCGAAGAAGAACTCAAGCTATGAGGAGTTTATGGACAAGTATGGAATGGCCGCAAAGTGCGTCATGGTTGTAACAACGGAGATTCAGGAGGATTTGTTTTTGGCTCCTGAAGGGTGCGCGTTAGCACATTTGTTGCCCAAGATTTAAGAATGAGAGCAGGGGATAGCTACCGTATTCAAGAAGAAATTTGTGGTGTCCAGATGCTCCGAAGCCAGAACCCTGAGGTGGCAAGGCTCTGCACTTGTCAGGAAAGAAAACGGCCTTTATTCTACTTGGTGACCAAAGAAAGCCTCAGTTGTGCAAGCCAACCTACCGACGACGTGTGGGACAGCCTGATAAGTTTAAGAGAGCAGCTGTTGGAGCTGGGGATCAATAAGATCAGGGTGCCAAAAATAGGCTGTGGATTGGATGGCTTGGACTGGAGGTCGTAAGGAACATGCTCATCAGAAATTTTTCGATATACTGGAATAGAGTTCCTAGTATGCAGTTACAATCCGCGGTCAGCAGAAGGGAGGCGACGGACGGTAAGCGTGCTATTTCTTCCGACCTCGTCGTGTAGAAATGGAGAGAACTGTTCGTATCTTCATGGAGGTGATAGTTCCTGTTCCGGGACGGAACAGATCTAAGGAGGGGAGCAGTGTAACGAGCGCCAACTTTTCAACTGGCGGTTCCGATAGGCGTCCCTAGATGGCGCTAGATAGCGGAAGAAGAACTACCTACGACGAATAACAGAGGGCAGCACCGGGTCGAAGATTCGAGAATATTCTCCAGAATCTTCCGAGGACATTCTAGAGGCCCCCGAACAATCTGGAAAGTTCGCGCCAGCTATAAATAACGCGTCGGGTTGGCCAGGAGTCAGTCAATCGATACGAGTTCGATAGTGCGGTCGCGATTGAAAAAGTACATGTAATATAAATATCGTTTACATAAATAAAGACATTAGTGGTTAAGTGATTATAGTTAATAAAGCATTTTAATAGATTTTAATTACCGTAATAGTGTTAATAGAATAAGTGAATTTAAAATATATCGCCTGTGTGTTTTTCTTAAAACCCCGACAACGTTTTAAGAACCGAAAAACGTTACATTATGTTAAAACACATAATTAACATTAAATTAGTTAGAAGGTGGCTAAGCCTACAATATGTTTAAATGTTCACCTATAAAGAAAATTACAAGTGTATGCTATCAACAGTACAACTGTAATTGCTGTATATTATCTGGTACATGTCATATTCACGCTATATTATATTATTAAATTTAACAAAACTGGAAGATCAAGTTGATAAAAAAGTGCTTCAATTTATCAACTCACAGAACTTAACCAAGTTATTTATCGTTTCTAAATATATAGGTACTTACAATTAAATTTTGTTTATTGGTTTTTAAGAATCTTCTAGAAAATTTGATTTGGCTATAGATATGGACCGTTGCTGCTTTGACCACTTATATGTACCTATACTAACATAAACTTCATGTTTTCCCTACATTATAGTCTTCTTTTATATTGAAAAAGAATCGATCATTTTGAATCACATGGTATAAGTATTTTTCGTGGGTGACGAGAATATAACTGTTACAAGTTAATATTCACAATTTTTCATAAAGAAAATTTCTTACTTTCAAATATAAACCATTTTTACACAACAATTCTTATTTATCCGTGGGTGATACAAAAAAAAAAGTGGTAGGTGACGAATAAAAGTAAATATTTCTTCAAAATTCAATTTATATGTAACATATCTCATTTTCGGTTTACATAAAAAAAAATTGTATTTAAGGCAACATTACCTAAATAACAAGAAGAAATTGAAAAGTTGACTCTAACAGAAAGAATTAAATTTATGCAAATTTACATTAATCAAAATACGTAAAAATCCGCGTACTTCAAATTGGCATATTGATAAAAAAAAATAAATAAAACAGGAAATTTCAAGCAATTTCATTCCTATGACATTAAACTAAATTTCTTGCAACAATAAGTTTAACAGTTAAAGAAATGTAATGTGATTGTTGCTTTACAGGTCATTTTTTGATATAACAAACAACAGTGAAAAAACTAACTAACTTATTCTATCCGATTTCAACAAAATACTTAAATACATACCCCATATATCGTATTAAAAATATTTGCAATATTCAATAAGGCATAAATGCTTGTTTAAACGCAATTTTCTCCCGTATTTACTGCTACCTTAAACATTATTTTTTTACGTAACTATGTACACATACTATGTAAGTAGGAAGCAGAACAATTAGAATTCTTAGGAACAGTACAATTTTGACAATCCTTGTGGCGTATACCAAGTGTGGGTCTTGGTGTCAAATAGCGGTACATTCGCTATCTCTTTTTTTTTCTTTTCTTATTTCTTACCGTGCATGAAACTTTCTTTTTATAGGTACAAACATGGAACAGATGCGAAAGTCCGAATCAATCGATTTAAAGTAAACTATATCTCTAGCTGGCCGTAATTAACGATACAAATAAAAAGAGGACAGTTTGCTGTTGAAATTTTTAAAGGTTAAACGTTTTATTGTCGTAAAAAATTATCAATTAACATACACCTACCTACCTAGCACATTGCGAAAGACGATTTAGAAACATAACCTAAAAATGTCACGAGGTAGATAAATAAAAAAAACTCTTTTATCACGCAGAATATTAAAATCTTCTGCATACACAACACAGCCGTTTTCTTGCAATTTAAACCGCAAACATTCAAACGTGGGTCAATGTTATCTGCGTGAGTAACAAACAGCGGGTTTCTTACGCGTTTTGTTATCGTCAATTTAACACGGTGAATGTTATCGCTAACACAAATTTATCGAGTGCTTGGTTATTGTTACTAATCGGTAATCGATGTAAATGATTTTATTTTAACCTCGAGATTAAACGCAACATCGTACACTTCGACTTATAATTCAATTAATTGCAAAACGATAGAAATGCACGCACGGTCAGTAAAAAATGTAATATTGAAAGGTTAGTAAAAAAAAATTTACTGACGGAAGTTGAAAATAACCGGATACAAGCCTTGCTTGGGTAACATTTGTAAATACGCGAGTGAAAGATAACCTAAAAATTTTCATTATTTTGTCAGGTTATGTAAATATCCTAAACAAATTTACATGCGTATTGGTAGAATTTTTTTTTCTATAACTGTCTAACGGAAAAGGATGTATTAGTAGATCAGTAGTTATTGTGATTTATTTCGAACGATATTACCGATCAAAATTTTAGTCAGGAAGTCCTTGATTCTAGTTTATAAATATTTATCTTATCTATTTGCAAACATACAAAAACTACACT
The DNA here is from genome assembly GCA_004143645.1 of Protaetia brevitarsis. Taxonomy (NCBI): domain Eukaryota; kingdom Metazoa; phylum Arthropoda; class Insecta; order Coleoptera; family Scarabaeidae; genus Protaetia; species Protaetia brevitarsis. The sequence goes on from RXPK01001139.1 coordinate 122,778, forward strand.
GCTACATACAGTAAGTGCTTTAAGCGTTCCTATTAATTAAAAAAAAAGATTATTTCTGGGTACGATTTGAATTCAAACAAGCAATTCTACAAATAAATTATTTACAATTTCCTTTAAAAAAAGCAATAATACCAAATGTTGGGAATTAATTATTGTTGTGCTTGCAATTTAAGGGAAGATGCATTTATAAATTCAAGGTTTTTTAACAATTACGGTATAAATTACTCACTTAATTGCTGAATTAGGTAATGAAAACATCCTATATGATAATGTAAATAGCGTCAAACTCAAGGTTTCCATTATTTTCCAAGTAAACACATGCATAGCTGTTGCTGTTAACCACGCATGAGATCATTTTGAAAACAATATCCCTATACATCGAATTATAATTGAAGGTTTCAGGACTTATAAAAATCGAATGATAGTGTGCAACATGCATATTTTAATGGGTTATTTGTAATTAATTTAAAATATTTTAGCATATCTCACAATTTCAGTATATTTTATCCTCGCAATTAGATAACTTTTAATATAGATTTAGAAAATGTCATACATCACAATTAAAATTGGATTTATATCTTTTCTTTGGTTTTTGTTACATATTAAATAAAATTATATAAATATGACATGATTGAAACATGTAATTTATTTTATTTTTTTCTAATTTTGTATAATTTTAATTGTGTAATTCAATGTTATTAAGTAACTCTATTATATTTTGTGTTTTGGATCTTTAAAAATATCAAATGTAGATACTCTACTTTTTTTTATCAAAATTAATATAATTTTTTTTTAAAAAATTTATATTAATTTTTATTCTTTAGTAAATGTCTTCGGAAATGTCAAACTTTAATTATTTTAGTATCGCACGTTGGGTTATGTTGGGTATTGTGCTGATATTTTTTTCTTTTCTTATCTTGATGTTTTTAGAAATGTCAATGTCAAAACAGCATACTGATGAGATTCAAAATGATTGTCAAATCCGCTCCTATAGATAGTAACAGGGTGTAGGTATATGCCGCGTGTTTGTAATGAAGGTTTGAACTAAGTCAGTGTTGGAACATAAGAAAATAAACGGATCTATCATAAATAAGGAAAATGTAACCTATATTTGAACTCGCATTATATAAACGACTATGGATCGGTGTTTCTGCTTTGTAAAAATGAAATGTAATTAATTTAACTTTACTAAATTATATTTTATATTCAGTACTAATGGTGTTTAACAAAATTTATTTATTACTTTAAATTATACATACAATTAGTATAATTATTAAGTGACAAACTGCATCTCTCAGTTCTTCTATGGTATGCATGCGGTTTCTACAGATCCTATTTTTTAGATTAGCCAAACATGAGTAATCTAATGGGGTTAGATCAGGCGATCTTAGTGGCCATCTTTGTGCTCTAACGACCTGTCAGCAAAAAACTGTGAAGATATTGACAGCTTTGTCGAAGCAGTATGTGCTGGAGTATTATCGTGCTGAAAATAACCTGCTTCAAGCTCATTTTCTTGTAACCCTGCAATAAACAATTCCAACATCTGTTGGTAACGTTGGGCTTTATTATGTTTCCTCGAAGAAAATTGGCCCTATTATTCGTTGCCTGGACATAGCTAACCAAACTCCAACTTTTATGGGATGCAATTGGTGTTTCTTCGAAATTCGTGTGGATTTTCTGCAGACCAGATACAATAGTTTTGTTAAATTGATATAGTCTTTTAGATAAAACCAGGCTTCATCCGAGAAAAATAATTTTTTTAGCAAGTCATCGTCCCTTTAAATTGTTTATTAAACCAATGACCAATATTCCAATCGCCTATCGTGATCTAATGGTATAATTCCTGTACTGTTGAAACTTTATAGGGATGAAATGTAAACTTTTCTTTTGACAGCTTCATTGCGCTGAAGTGCATTGATAAGCCTATAAAATTATAAATGTAATAATAAACTATTTCACTTAACGTTAATATTGATTTTTTACCTGTTTGTTGAGTAATTACCGCAGATAAATTCCCTTATTTTCTTACAGTATTCAGAAATACTATTGTTGGTGATATTAGATGTAAATATAAAACGATTTTGAAAAAAATTGTAAAGATAATAATCGAATGAGATACTACAACACGCACGCAATGTCGCTAAATGTCAAGAAAATTCATTTAATGTATGAAATTTGTATGTAGCTAACTTCGCTCATTAAATTGGTAATAAGTATGGATAAATTTTTCCCGAAAACAGTTTTTTTTTCTTACGACAATCATTTTGAATCACATGGTATTTTAATGGGTTATTTTTAATTAATTTAAAATATTTTAGCATATCTCACAATTTCAGTTATTTTATCCTCGCGATTAGATAGCTTTTAATATAAATTTATAAAATGTCATACATCACACTTAAAATTGGAAGATTTATATCTTTTTCGTGGTTTTTTGTTACATATTAAAGAAAATTATATAAATATGACATGATTGAAACATGTAATTTATATTATTTTTTTCTAATTTTGTATAATTTTAATTAATTCAATGTTATTTCTGTTTTGGATCTTCAGAAATATCAAATGTAGATACTCTACTTCTTTTATCAAAATTAATATAAATTTTATTCTTTAGTGAATGTCTTCAAAAATGTCAAACTTTAATTATTTTAGTATCCCAGTTGGGTTATGTTGGGTATAGTGCTGATATTTTTTTCTTTTCTTATCTTGATGTTTTTAGAAATGTCAATGTCAAAACAGCATATGTCACAATACTTCTTCAGATAATTTTTTTGTTTTCAGAAATCCCATTATGATACAGAATTACAATTTTAATACTCCAATATAAGTTTTATTTATTATTATTTTACCTTTTCAATCTTTTCAAAAATGTTAATATTGAATAATGGACTTACCGAATAATGTCATCTGTTACAGTTTTAATACCTTGATATCAAAAAATATTACTCTTCAATCAGTCATTCAAAAAATATCAATGTCAAAAAATATCACAATCTCAACAGTTCTATTAAAATATCCTTTTTAGAAATGTCAAACTTCATCTGTCTCAATTTCAACATCTTGATATAAATTTTAAAATGTCAATGTCAAATGTCACAATTTAGGAGCGTGAAAAATTTACATTCCTTCCATTTACAATTATTTTTCTCAACTCATTGTCGTAAAATAACGGATACACCTAGTCCTAATTTTTTTATCTGGACCGTACAAAAATTATAGAAAATGCTACAAATTCTACTCACCGAAACCTGTCGGGATATTTTTTCTGGAGATAGGTGGCTGCACTGTAATCGGAAACCATATCTGCACACAATAAATTTGGCTGATCGCAGTCCGAGACACCAGGACACCAATCCCTATGCTTCCTGGATTGTAACGTACCCCTCGGATCCCGAATCAATAACAACACTTTAACATTCAACCTGAACATAAAATGTAACAAAAAAATGTTTACACAATTATAAAATGCAAGAGCGGGTGTCAATTCGCATGAATTTTATTAGTTAATTGAGAAATTGTTAGGCCCAAATTTAATTTTTTTATATGTATTAATGAATATATTTTATAATAAAATTAACTTTACAATAAATTCACTGAAGGATATACTAGTAAGTGTAGAAACCAATAGAGTAATATTTGTTTGCCAAAATGTGAATAATTGACAGTTATGATGACAATTTTTAGTAAAGTCAAAGCAGTCTAGATTTAAAGGAAAAAAACGCTAAAATTTTGGTACCCATAACCAAAGAAATACACAATTATATTTTCTCAGACTCATCAAATAATTATATTAAATCAAAATACGGAGGATGTTCCAAATCAATTTTCAAATTTGCATCTTATTATCGATTAAAACTTAGAACTATCAGCATAAGTTATATTTAATTGAAACCTAAATAATCTAAATTTGTTCACTTTGAATCAATTTAACGAATTTTGTACATACTTTTTATCCTCGAGCAACGCCTCAGCCAACTTTGCCCTCAATCGCACCACCTTCATCGATTGAAAAGGATACAACTTGCAAAATTCACTCAGAAACGTGGAATTCCAACAATATTTCGGATATTGTTCACAGGCGCTCCACAAACGAGTGTTATGCGTAAATAAATAAACGTGCTGCTTGCCATACTGAATGTAACTCTTCATATTGTGGTAATCACACTGGAGAAGGTATTTTAAGTTATTAATAGCGGAATTCGACCAAGGGGGCCCGCGAATCTGCATGATCCCGTAATCCAACAGCGGTTCGTAGTGATAGTAATTGCCTGGTAACGCGTTCAAGACATCCCCGAGAAATGTCGACCCCGATCTCCAGGTGGTTACGATAATCGAACGAACGGGTTGTCCGCCGCTGGCTAGCGTGAATCTTCCAATTGCAAATTCCCAGGAAAAGGGAAATCTTTGAATTTACGCGATAACACATTGCGTTGCTGTTTGATGATCTCTTCTATCGATGCGGGTGCTGTCGTGATGTTGGTATCGACGAATTCCTCATCCTGTATGGGTTCCGGTGTATTTTATCGTCCTGGTGTAATCCCGCTCGTCCCAGATATTCACCCAGGATAATATTCACGATACAAATCAAGAGCACCGCCGTTAGATGCTTGAAACCGATTGTAGTAACCATATTTTTACGTGCAACCCCTTCTCAGCGACATCTATGCTCCTGGTGCGATAACGCGGACGATGGGGCCCCAGTTTCGCTTTAGCCACTTTAATATATATTATATATTTTTTCAAGGAAGAACATCCACTTCAGACCCCGTTATATTCTCGAAGAGCACACCGCACATCTTTCTGCAGCGCTAATAACACGCGCCTACCGATGTTCGCATCGTCGTGTATTTCGCGTTAGTGTGCGTGATTCTTTATAAAGTCGAACTCGGAATTCTCTTTCCCTCTCCCACCATGATAATCTCGTGTAAGGTCGACGCCGTGAATAATTTCGATTGATTGATACACCGAGGCTCATGAATTTATGACCGATTGACGCGAATAATTAAAAAAATATATTGTCTACCCTGCTATAAAGTTGACATTTGACATTTTAAAAACAATCAGAGTCAGAGGTTAGAATAATTTATTTGGGACATTATACAGACTGGAACAAATTTTATTTGCGGAACGAAAGGTGTTTGCAATGGATTTTCCACACATGCCTGCATATGCAGTTTAAATTACAGTACATATTTATTTATGTGCATTATTAAAACGAACTCTAATTAGAATTGCATACACCTAACCTAACAAAGTGAAAATATCGTACTATAGATAATTTTTTACTTTACTGTTTTAATTCAGCATAAAAAAAAATGAGTAATATTTGAATTCTATTTATGCAATTATGTAAATCGTAGGTTTGTTCGTTGGTGTTATATTTTAGTGTAGAAAGCGTAGCACCAACAAACAAACGTCATGTTTTATCAATTATCAATATATAATATAAGTATATGTAATTCATTCGTGCATTTAGACGACATATCAATTTGTTCCAATTTTAACTAATACTACTTAATACATCGATTTTAAGAATTTAAATGTGATATAAATGTCGTTACAATTTAAATTCATTACGGTTTCAAGGGCGGGTAATAAAAAAAAAATCAAAATTTTAATGCTGTACTCTTGTTTATAAGTTATAACTTTAAAATTATATAAACAAAGACTATACATAGATAGGGTGCATTTATATAAAAAAGAAACTTTTCACAGCACTGATTTTGAGAAGTAGAAGCAAAACTTTGCAACGAAAATCCCCAAGACAAATAAATAACACGATAACAATATTTATACAGCGTATTGCAAGAACAAACCGAATGTTACACTTTGAAGATTTGTCGAATTTCACAGTTTCACGTGAATCTCCATCCTAAGGTGCCTTCTGCTTTCCTTATAAGTATATGTATTAAATCCTCACATTCCTCAGGCATAATTATACTATTCTAGGGTATGGGATTTTTAACATTGTCAACATATTATTTGCTGATAACATTATTTCAAACAAACCTACTGTCAACTGCAACTTATACCAAAGTAAAATGACCAAAACAATGCCATACATAGAATACTGGAAAATTTAAACGTCTAATGTAGTGTCTGTAGGAATATTTATTGTTGCTAAATGTACGTAGATATTATGAGCTAATTCTGTCGTTAATTACATTCTAGTTTGGATGAAGTATATAATATATATAATTTCCTAGTTCTCATTTTTTTTATTTTTATAGTTTCCTATTTGTTTTATTTTCTCAACTTCTGGTAAGATAGTTCTAATTATAGGTTAGACCATAGTAGCAACATTTAAATTTCCCACAATTATTCTTAGCGACTTCAACAGAAAGACATCAAACTAACTACTAATCTAATACAAAATCATTTGTAATTTCGTGTTTCAATGTTGAAGTTACTAAAAATATTTGCGGGAAATTTAAATTTTGCTACTAGTAGACTTTTGTTGCAATTATATGATTTTTAGATTTAGGGTATATTTTTGTTTAATTTCTTTTTTAGGTACTAATTAAATCTTGCTATGAATAAATAATAGAAACTGCAATATCTTGTTTATTATACAGTGTGAAGAAAAAGTATGACATAAATCCGATAAATTATTATTTCCTTTTGTTGGGAATAATCCAAAAATATCTCAATTATTATTTTTTAATTCTGGAAACTATTGGTACTTATTTATTTTTCAGTATTTTATTTTGCTTATTTTTTTTTTTATATAAGTTGTTAAAAAAATGACTGTTGTAATAATATTAAATATTAGAAAAATGTAAATTAATTAAAGAAAAAAAAAAATTATTTATATAATAAGCTTTTCTTGAAGATTGCCGCAATATTTATGAAATTATTCAAAATTTGCCAATAAAAGGGTCAAAGTTTATCCTTTACTCTTGGCCCACATGTGTTTCAGTACTTATCAAATATAATTAAAAAAAAATAATTAAGGTGATAAAGATAAAGACATTTTTATATTTTTATTATATTTAATAAATAGGCTATAAAAAAATAAAATAAATAAATATGCTACTTATCATTAATAGATAAAAAGCCACTTTTTTATACAATAAAAAAAAAATAAAAATTAGAATAAATGTGTTTAAATGGATTTATCAAAAGATAAATATTCAAAATGGGGGTCATTAGTTTTCGTTCATATATTTTCAACAAAATTATTTTTTTTTTTTGTTCTCACTGTATTTTATTATTACGCATGCTGATATCACTCACATATAAAAAAACTACATTGAGATTACATAAAATAAAAATTAGATATGAAAAAAAATATCATCTTAAAGTACCAAAATTAGCCTATTAGTACTTATGAAAAATATTTAGCCAATAATACTTCATTTATTTATGTATTATCGCGTCGATAATCTTTATTGGGTTTATCAGGGTATAATTGAATTGATGTATGCAGAAACAACACGTGTCCAAAAACACAATTGTTGGGAATTGTAGAAAACATTCCGCAGTTGGTGAGACTTTAACCTTTTTTTTTTCGCTTTAATAACTTCAATAAATGACTAACTATAAGGTTATGACTTATTTACATATACGTCTTTTCCTAAAACTACGAACTGACTTCTACTGACTTGGCAAAATTTAAATTTTCCACAATTATTTTTAGTAACTTCAACAGAAAGACGTCAAAATAACTGGTAATCTAATACAAAACCATTGGTAATTTCGTGTTTCAATGTTGAAGTTACTGAAAATATTTGCGGGAAATTTAAATTTTGGCAAGTGGGTATAGATCTTTTTTAATGAAATATGGACATATGTTGTTTTTGCATACACAGGACTATACAATTAATATGCCTACCTAAAGCGGTAGCTACAAATTCTTTTTAGTTAGCCCGACCTCAATGAGTACCAATTTAATGCTAACGGAAACCTCCATTAATAGATAAACCTGTCGCATTTTTTTTTCTCTTATAGTGTTAATCATTCTCACAAATATTAATGAACATATAAATTAAGCATAAATCTTTCGTTGAATCAATTATTTTTTCTCCTCATAAATACGCCATCAAACACTCTGTCTACATTGCAGAATTTATTTTTAAAATTTCAAATTTGGCGTGCTAACATAGTTATAATTTTTTCCACGTAATTCATTTTGATACAGATCCATATTATGTCATGCTCGTGGTATTACGTATACACTCATGTTTTATGTCTTATCTTAAGTACTTTAACATTGAATTAGTTAGAAGTGGCTAACCTACAATATTTTAAATGTCACCTATAAAAGAAAATTACAATGATGTTATCAACAGTACAACTGTAATCTGCTGATATTATCTGGTACAGCATCATTCACCTATATTAATTATTAAAATTACCAAAAACTTGAAGATAAATTGATAAAAAAGTGCTTCAATTTATCAACTCACAGAACTTAACCAAGTTATTTATAGTTTCTAAATACATAGGTACTTACAATTAAATTTTGTTTACTGGTTTTTAAGAATCTTCTAGAAAATTTGATTTGGCTATAGATATGGACCGTTGCTGATTTGACCATTTATATGTACCTATACTAACATAAACTTCATGTTTTCCCTACATTATAGTCTCCTTTTATATTGAAAAAGAATCGGCAATTAACATTCACGACCAGTAACTCTCGTGTTGTCTAGAGAAAAAGATTTCCAAATATGGTACGTTTTTTGAAATTCGCTCCGTCTTTGTCAACATATACATCACCAAATCACAGTGATCCATGTACACAGAGATTCAAAATGATTGTCAATTCCGCTGCTATAGATAGTAGGTAACAGGGTATAGGTATATGCCGCGTGTTTGTAATGAAGGTTTGAACTAAGTCAGTGTTGGAACATAAGAAAGTAAACGGATCTCTCATAAATAAGAAAAACGTAGCCTATATTTGAACTCGCATTATATAAACGACTATGGATTGGTGTTTCTGCTTGTAAAAATGAAATGTAATTAATTTAACTTTACTAAATTATGATTTTACAATTCAGTACTAACTGGTGTTTAACTAAATTTATTTATTCTTTAAATTATAACATACATTAGTGTATTATTAAGTGACAAAACTGCATCTCTCAGTTCTTCTATGTATGCATGCGGTTTCTGTAGATCCTATTTTAGATAGCCGAACATGAAGTAATCTAATGGGGTTAGATCAGGCGATCTTGGTGGCCATCTTTGTGCTCTAAACGAACCTGTCAGCAAAAAAACTGTTGAAGATATGGCAGGTTTGTCGAGCAGTATGTGCTGGGCATTATCGGCTGAAAATAACCTGCTTCAAGCTCATTTTCTTGTAACTCTGCAATAAACAATTCCAACATCTGTTGGTAACGTTGGGCGTTACAGTTCCTAGAAGAATTGGCCTATTATTCGTTGCCTGGACATAGCTAACCAAACTCCAACTTTTACAGGATGCAATTGTGTTTCTCGAAATTCGTGTGGATTTTCTGCAGACCAGATGCAATAGTTTTGTAAATTGATATAGTCTGTTAGATAAAACCAGGCTTCATCCGAGAAAATGATTTGTTTAGCAAGTCATCGCCCCTTAAATTGTATTAAACCAATGACAATATTCCAATCGCCTATCGTAATCTAATGGAAATAATGCCTGTACCGTAGAAACTTTATAGAGATGAAAATGTAACTTTGACAGCTCATTGCGGTGAAGTGTATGATAAGCCTATAAATTATAAAATGTAATAAACTATTTCACTTAAGTCAATATTGATTTTTTACCTGTTTGTTGAGCTATTACCACAGATAAATTCCTTATTTTCTATAGTATTCAGAAATACTATGTTGGTGATATTAGATGTAAATTATAAACGATAAAAAAATTATAAGATAAAAATAATCGAAATACTTACAACACGCACGCTCAATGTCGCTAAATGTCAAGAAAATTCATTAATGTATGAAATTTGTTATAGCTAACTTCGCTCATTAAATTGGTAATAAGTATAGATAATTTTTTTCGGAAAAACAGTTTTTTTCTTACGACAAGCATTTGAATCACATGTACATACATATGAACCTAACCTCTTATCCGTATAATATATTCTTCAGGCATAGCGAATAACTCCTGCGTCACTGTTAAGAGTACTCGGTTATTACCTTCCTCAATACTTCTTCTTTAATTTTTACACCATTTCAAAAAAATCATACAGACATCGCTGTATATAATACTGTGCATCTATCTTTTTCTACCGGACGATCCCCGGATTCCCATTGGTCGGTCGCATGATTGTCGTTTCTGCCGTTCCCTCAACCGCTTCAATAGCGCTAGTAGTTTCACTAGCGATTGTCGGAACAAGCGCTCAGTTCGCGAATGATTTAATAACAGGCAAGTCTAGTCTGTTTCGTTGGCGTGGTTATAAATAAGAAGTCTTCGTATATTATACTAGCATACGCGAAAAACCAACGCAAATTTGTAATCACTAGTGTCGTAGAAGTTCGCAGTTAAGTTTAGTTTAACAGAATATCGTTTTTTTTGCACTCCAGTATAAATTGTTGCACGCCGAGATACAACGCAGTGTCTGGATGCTCTTTACAGCAGCTGATTTTGTCATACAGGGAGGTAAGTCGGCATAATATTGCATATAATACACAATTTTAGATAAGATATATAAAACGTGCTTTATTTTTAATAACTTCTATGCAGTTATCTGTCTATAAATACTGATTTTAACCTCGTGTTTAAGTCACATGAAAACAAAATTCTCTCTCTAATCTAATCCGATTGAGTGCATTGAGAAATGACAATAATATTAATTCTGGAGGCATTATTGTATGATGTAAAAATCAATACACACTATCGTTATTAAATTATTAATAATACCGTTGCTAAAGAAAATTTCCCAGCAATCATATATATATATCTAAATGACATACCTGATGTCGACCGCCATTATATCGAAAGAATTTCTTGTTGTTCATCATTATCGTGACATTGATCTTTATGTTTTCGTTTGTGCGTCCGTCTAATGGAAGTAGATATACGGAATCGATAAAATACGTAAATATCCCAAGTTTCCGTGAATGAATACGCTTTGATTCATTCGGACGCGCTGAATTTGAAGATAACCTACAAGATACGAAAATGTCGAATTGGATTTTACGTTTATTTAATGGTAATTTATTTAATAATCGTGCGGTTAAGGTATATATATTATCTGGTATTTTAATTATGTTAGTTGTGGTGTTACTACGTATTTTACACTACCGTTTTAAAATATTTGGAATTCTCTATCGTAAACTATTTCTTTTCTTGATATATATGCTTGTAAAGTTTAAATATTAGGTATTTTCCTTTTTCGATTTCGTGGTAGTAAAATCTATTCTAAATTATATGCGGGTATAATGTGAAATATTAGAGTAATTTATGTATTTCGTTTGAATTTACAATTCCGATTTGAGTTTTGTAGTATTAAATTTCCGCATTAATTTGTTTCCAGTTTTTCCACCAAATCTAGGGATATTTTAAAATTCAGAGAATGATTTTTTAAAACATCATTTTTAGAGAATTAAACATAAAGGTATTAAAATAAATATTAATATGATAGGTAATTTTATATTTCACCGTCGAAGTTACTAAAAATAACCGCAGGAAATTTAAATTTGGTTATTTATAGGTAGTTAAGACTTTGATATTACACAGACTTCACCTAGAAAAAAAAATAACCTTAATATTTATAAATAAATCGTTTCATTACCTACTCTAAGTAGCCATTAATCTTTATGTCTTGTTTTGTTAATTTTTAGAAGTGTTCTGAGGATCGTTTCGCTAAGGTTTAAAAATGTTATTCTTATTGTTTGGAAATATAAAAGTTAATTTGCAATTTGCTTAATTTTTTTTTATGCACCAAACATTATCATAGAGTTGGGACGAATTCTAGGGACATTTGTGATAAAAATTCAAGAACAACATAAAATTACACCGGCTAACAGTATAAGCTAAATCTAACCTACAAATTTTGTGTTGATAGACGAGGACTTTGTGATAAAATTAAAAATTTGTGATAGATAATAATATGGTTTTAAATCATATAATTGTGAATGAGGAAAATACATTTAAACCCAAGCCCAAACAAACTTATTGTTAGAGTACAGTTAATAAATAAAGTGCTAATTTTTATTTCGACTAAATATTCATGTATATGGTTTTTTTCTTATGCTTACTGTGAAAATTAAAAAAAAAATGTTTCTTACGAACTTGCGGTTACATTCTTATTGGAATCAACGGTGAATTGATGAAATGGTATTGAAATGTACTGTCATTTAACAATATAAGGTTATGTATTTGGGTCAAGAAGAAAAACGAAACTTTTGTTCATCAATAAGCTTTAAATTATTCATCATGTTAAGTTAAATTCAATTGAAAATTAACCGTACATCTTTTTATAAATTTTGAGATGGTGCAATTAAAAAAAAAAAATTTCAAACCAGATTCGTGTATGTAAATGTTGGGTATCATTGACTGTTTATCAGAAATTTCGTTCGAAAAATGTTTGTGATATTTTTATTAATATTTATTATTATTTAATTAAATTAGCACAATTCAAATATAACGTCGATCTTGTATGTCAAATTTTTTTGTTTTGGAACATGGATTATTTTATATTCATATTGTAAGAAAAAAAAACAATTTAACTAGACATGTACCAGCTTAAAATAATTAACTTTGCAGTCGATGCTAATTAATTGAATAATTACAAAACGACCTTGTGCTTTTTAAATATTTATTTTCATGAGCAGGAAATGCTGTATTTACACATTTCGTTAACAAATATGATATAAAATAAACATTGAAAATAAGATATTATTTTAGCAGTTCAAATGTGTCAACACATTTTTTTGAGGTTAATTGTGCTTCACTTCGTCTACTTTCTACAAATTTACATAAATATTCTGACTGCAGAGAGAATATCCGTTAGAATATGGATAGATGAGTAATAGGTCTGTCGTAAAATTATAGCAATATATAAAATAGATCAAATATTTATTCAATTTAATCGTTTATATTACATAAGTAGGACACCTCACCTAATAATAAATCTATTTTCTTATCTGTATCTGAAATATTGAAGTATCTTGATTTTGTTTAAAGAATGTACGAATGTCATTTATCCATGTGTCACTCACTTTTATTTTCTTTTATATTTTTTACAATTAAAAACGCATTATAAAATTAACTCCTTTTACTAACACAATCCACGTCAGAATAGCGTGCTATAAAACGCGAGGTACTTGACATAATGTGTGTTTTTAATTTTCCCGCCAATTAATGTGACTTAGTACCTTATCTGGCCGCTTCCATCTTAATTGTCAAGTGGCGGTTTGCGTGTGAACGAAGTTGTTGGTATTTGAGTGATAAAAGGTCAAAAATAGTATTCTCTTTATATTTTGATATTCTTGTTCAAGTTCAGTGTACGCCTATTTTAGTTATATGCGCGAATATATACATAAGTGAGGAAAAATAGTGATTTGCCAGTATGTAAAAAAGATAAGAATGTGTGGTGTTTTGCAGAAATTCTACGGAGTCAAGTGATATCTGGTTTTGCAAATAATTCAGGTAAAATATTATGATATATAGAACATTTTAACACGAATATTTTGCAATTTAATTATGTAAATTACAAAAACATCGTAAACAGGACTTTATGTTAAACCGCGAATATGTTTTGTGTCAATTTTCAACGCTTTTCTGGTAATTACTACACATCAGTTTTTTGTTTTACATTTTTAGTTTTAGTTCTGGTGTGTAATGATATTATTTGTAGTGACACAAGTGATTTAATTGATCATATTTTGTAAAATAATAAGTTAACGGTGCAAATAGCAGTCTCAAATTTAGTTGTTTTAATGATGCAGCTAAAGTTCCACATGAAGTGGTATTTTTTGCTTTTCGGCTTCAACACACATATTTTTTAAAAGTCAATGTCACCAATATTACTTTAAAATCCCTTTCTGCAACTCATTGGGAAAGTCGTGTTGAGGCCCTTAAACCACTAAGACATTTTCTTCCGCACATGAAATCATTTAAGTTTGTACTATCGGTCTTAATATGGTATGACATAGTATCTAAACTTAATGTTGTAACTAAATTATTACCACATTAATAATATACAGGGTGTTCCATTTAAAATAAATGATATATTGCGTTTTAAAGTGTTAATACACAGAGATTCAAAATGATTGTCAATTCCGCTCCTATAGATAGTAACAGGGTGTAAGTATATGCCGCGTGTTTGTAATGAAGGTTTGAACTAAGTCAGTGTTGGAACATAAGAAAGTAAACGGATCTGTCATAAATAAGGAACCGTATCTCTATATTTGAACTCGCATTATATAAACGACTATGGATTTGGTGTTTCTGCTTGTAAAAATGAAATGTAATTAATTTAACTTTACTAAATTATGATTTTACAATTCAGTACTAACTGGTGTTTAACTAAATTTATTTATTACTTTAAATTATAACATACAGTTAGTATAATTATTAAGTGACAAAACTGCATCTCTCAGTTCTTCTATGGTATACATGCGGTTTCTATAGATCCTATTTTTGAGATAGCCGAACATCAAGTAATCTAATGGGGTTAGATCAGGCGATCTTGGTGGCCATCTTTGTGCTCTAACGAACCTGTCAGCAAAAACTGTTGAAGATATTGGCAGGTTTGTCGAGCAGTATGTGCTGGAGCATTATCGTGCTGAAAATAACCTGCTTCAAGTTCATTTTTGTAATTCTGCAATAAACAATTCCAACATCTGTTGTTAACGTTGGGCTGTTACAGTTTCCTAAAAGAAAATTGGCCGTATTATTCGTTGCCTGGACATAGCTAACCAAACTCCAACTTTTACGGGATGCAATTGCGTTTCTCGAAATTCGTGTGGATTTTCTGCAGACCAGATACAATGTTTTGTAAATTGATATAGTCTATTAGATAAAACCAGCTTCATCCGAGGAAAAATGATTTGTTTAGCAAGTCATCGTCCTTAAATTGTTATTAAACCGATGACAATATTCCAATCGCCTATCGTGATCTAATGGTAATAATTTCTGTACCGTAGAAAATTTATAGGGATGAAATGTAACTTTCTTTTGACAGCTCATTGCGCTGAAGTGTATGATAAGCTTATAAAATTATAAAATGTAATAAACTATTTCACTTAATGTTAATATTGATTTTTTACCTGTTTGTTGAGCTATTACCACAGATAAATTCCCTTATTTTCTTACAGTATTCAGAATACTATTGTTGGTGATATTAGATGTAAATAATAAACGATTTGAAAAAAAAATATAAGATAAATAATCGAAAATACTACAACACGCACGCCAATGTCGCTAAATGTCAAGAAAATTCATTTAATTATGAAATTTGTATGTAGCTAACTTCGCTCATTAAATTGGTAATAAGTATAGATAATTTTTTCCGGAAAACAGTTTTTCTTACGACAATCATTTTGAATCACATGGTATAGGTCAACAACCTTTTGTGTTACCCTGTATTATTAATTTTGCAATTATTTTAACTTTACACTATATTACAACGTACTGACTGCATTATTAGTAAATTTTAATGTTCTACCTGAAGCACTTCCTCTATTATTGATGTTTCATCCCGTTGTCGATAAAAACGTCAAAATTCATTAAAAATTAGTTTTCTCGAAAACTATCAAAGATAGGTATAGGAAAGTCTTAATGGAACTTATCTTATTATAACGTGAGCTATCGAGAAAATGAAATAATATACATGGTGTTCTATTTAAAATAAGCAAGTTGGCATTCGTTTCCGGTATAACCGGAAATAGTTCAGTGTTGCCAATATTTTTATTTGAAAGATCAGTACCAAAGACCCCCACAAAAAAAAATTTTTAGAATTTAACTAGAGTAATAATTCCCAATATTCCGGGTTTTAAAATTATCAATGATATTTCCCAGACACCGTGGAATGAATGCATAAATGAATCGTACTTACGCAAAATGTAAAAAAAAAAATCACTCATCGTTCAGATAACTCGTAATAATATCCTTCCTGTTGGAATAACCCCACCATGAAGCAGATTTCCGACGTTATAGCAATTGTTTAGATACACGCGCAGATAATAATCGTTGACCCCCTCTGATTCCCAACCCACATCCCACTACATCACCAGCAACAGACGGGAGATTGTCATATTATTGTCAAAGTCGACCGTTTTAATATCGAATCATATTCAATTGCACTTCTGTTTTGACTGACGTTTTGAAAGGCATTATCAAACTACTTAAACCGAATTTATTCTTCACATAGAAACAGTTTCATTTCGAATTTTCAACGAACACCAATAGAAAATCTAGATCGGTCTAGCAGCGATTAAGCAACTGTCCTACTCGAAAATCTCAAGTGCGCGCGTATCTTTATTTAGTTTATCGCGGCAAGCGTTGGATGACGGTTGGAATATTCAGTAGTGGTATAAGTAATTTTATTGGTGATAATAGTGATTGGATACGTTTTGTGTTGTGTAATAAGAAGAATTGTTAGGATTTGGGATTTTTAGATTACATTAAAAGTGAGTATCACCTACCTACATCAGATTTTTTTTAAGATTGAGAAAATTTTAGGTTATAATAATGCAGCTTACTTATTAGAAAGGTGATATACCTATATTAGATAATACTGCAATATAAGGGATACCTTTATTTGATTAAATATTCATTTCAAGCGGAGAAATATATAATTGTTCGGATTGTCTAGGAAAATATATGAAAGTGAGTTTCATAACCTATATTTATGTGAGCATATAATATTTATACTTTATTTTAAAAGATATTGAATATTTGGGGGTTAACATCAATATGTATATATGTATAATACTTAGACTTTATTTTGTAATTAAAACATTGAAATAGCATTAAATATATTTAAAAAAAGAACTTTCATTATGTATTTTTTGATATTTTTTTTATCTGGATAGTTTTTAAATGAATTTCCTGTTTATAATTATAACTTATCATAATTTTCGGATCTTATTACAT